>JACXGM010029730.1:0-13559 GCA_016801145.1 Umbra pygmaea
TCACTGAACAAGGTGGTTATACCATGAACACGGCTAGTCACACTATAGAATTTGCGTACACGAAGTCAGACCAGACGTGAGATTTTATCGCAGCCTACGATCACGTTCAAATTGATAAATCCCTTGCTTTGCGTAAGAATCGCTGTACGCCCGTCGTACGCCTGTTTTAGGTCGTACGCACGTTTCATAAATGAGGGCCGATATGTGCTCCATTATCAAGGTACAGAAAATAGGTTTAATAAACTTACTCATCTGTTAATTAGTCCTCCTGCTACGTCTCTCTCCATGTGTGCTGGAAAACTCCAGTGATTCAGTGACGCATATATGCGGTCGTCAGTCATTTTCGGTTCAAGCCATACAAGTAAAGCTTGTCCATGATCATTGTAGCAAGTGCTTTTTCCGTCAGTAGACATGGATGGACATATTCCCACAGAAGCACTTAGGCAATTAGAATTTAACCGCGTTTCAACTGTATTATCTGTAGAACATGCTGCCTGAATATCAAACTCCATTTTGTGTAAATGTTCTTCGGTGTACTCGGGCACAAACATGTTGGTTGGATGTCACTCAGAATGTAAAAGCAAGTTGTACAATTCCTCATCTGCAAATCCTAATTTAGTAGCAATTGTGTTACCAGCGACTGTGGTTACGAACTGTTTCACAGAATCTAGAGGTCCTGCCGGGTGGGCGGGGCTTGGAACAAGAAGTCAGCGTTGTAGTTCTCTACATACTGAAAAAATCATACCACCTCGTCTGTTTAGCATTAAAACGGCTGATCGAAACGTCACAGAAAGACAAGCTATAGCTTAAAAAATCAAGGACAACCGAGGCTTTAATGAGTAGGTTTGAAAGCCAGATCAGTATAACAGGGATGCTTATTTTCCAAGGTCCATTGGATTTCCACCGTGACGTCAGCGTGTGAAAATTCCCTGCGAAATTTCAAATCTTGCTCTTACACTAGCCAGGCATGGGTGAAACATATCTCACTGTTCTACAAATGTCTGGGGGGAGCTACTGGCACCTCCAGATAGCTGTAGGGTGAAGTATCCCTTTAAGATTATTTAGCTTGTTTCAAGAAGGGCATCATTTGCAGTGTGTATGTGCTCTTATAATTCCTTCTACTGTACCTTTGGGAGTTCTGACATTAAAACAGAACATATTCCCCTGCATATGACTCCAATCCTTTACAGTTCATGACACCTGGTTTGTCTGTCACAAGGTCAAACAATCAAGGGTATGTAAACTGTTGATCAGGGCCATTTGGGTGATTTCCGTAATCAGTATGGTTCACAAAGGAGTCAAACACTATGGCCCTCATTCATCAAACGTGCATAGAAACCAGTGTAGATCTGAGCGCAGAAATCATCTTACGACAAGACTCATGTAATACTCCCAACGAATGAAAAGAACACTGTTTATTCTAAACAGGATAAAATTTTTTTTAAATGGCAACGGCACAGAATCGTAATCCAAGGCAGAACACTAAACCAAACGATGCAGGGGTCAGGCCGGAACAACAACACAAGATTGCAGGCTAAGGCACAGAAGGAAATCCAAGGCAGAATAATCAACTATAAAAAGCAAAGGTCAAACCGGAAAAACAATATAATCCTGGAATGCTCAGAATGGAGAAAATAATACAATACCTCGCAAAGAGGCAATGGAGTGTGTGTGTCTTATATATGAGTGAGTGTGAGCAGGTGTACTGGATTTGTATAATTGAGTCCGGGTTATGGGAAATGTAGTTCTGAGTGGCCAAGAATAGGGAAGCAGTAGTTCCCAGGGAAGAGGAACTGGGGAATGTTACAACTTACGTGTGATTTACAAAACATTTGTATCACTCCAATTCCAGCGTATGAATGAGTGGGTGTTGATAAATCAAATCGTAATTTAAATAACATGCCCACAAATATGCATGGATTAGAGGCCTCGCCCTTGGAATTTACGACATGGATAAGCGAAATCCGGCAGAGAAAATGATTTCTTCTGAGATAAAATAAAGACGCTCAGGTCTCAGGTGCAGGCCAACCGCTTGGTTTTAATTTGAAGCTTAAAATCAGGCGTCGATTGTTCAAGTAAAATGCGGTGTTGACTGAAGTTACTGCTATAGTCATTGAAAGCGATTAACGAGAACCTGAAGTGTATTTCAAATAAAATAATTATTTTCACTAAACATTGCACGTTGTATTTTTTAACTAGCTTTTTTACCCAAAATAGCACTTAGGCCTATATATTAGAAGCTCAGAATAAGATCCTGTTTCATTCGGTGGCTGATGTGGCCTCTGATCTTCATTGAATAGCCCCGTTCTCCAGCGCAATATCGTGGAGATCCCTGCATGCCATAATTATGTTACAGGCCTGCTCTGGTGTGTATGGCAGTCCCTCACCCCACCCCGCTTATCCAAGACAGAGCCACCTGCCCTTGAGCAAACCTATACATCACTCTGTGGTTCGTGTGCGTGTGTGCGCACTGTTAAACCTGCATTCCTGCTTGTTTCGGGATTCAACCATTTCACCAAAGAACTATGTAGAACTATTATAATAATTGTAAGAGGGCACAACTCACGGATGACTCCAGCCTTGCAGTGCGCTCTCCTGTAGAGTTGTTCCAATGCTGCAGTTTAGAAAAATAAAAAGATGCGTGTCCCATCCGCCCACCGGGCTACCATATTCAGAACAAACATCCTGGCATCACGTATGATCTGAACGTTGATTGAATTAAAGTTTTTGCGATTGATAAATGCGTAATCATTCATGGATGGTGGCTATACAGACGCAGTACAATCAATCGCTCAATTCGCCCCAATTGGAACCCCAGCAATCTCATAAAATTGTCTTTTTATCATAGTTTGAAAATACCAGAAAGGTACTTCATAGCCACCAAAACTGCTGGCATACATTGACTATTGTTGGCTGTGAAATACCAGACCTGTCCCTGATCTCCCGCTGAATGGTCCCAATGTAGAGAGCGTGCATCAAGGTCCTCCAGATCTGCCATCGCTTCGACTACAGGACTGCCAAAGTGCTTGCTTAAATAACATATATATATATATATGTATATGTATATATGTATATGTGTAATATATATATATATATATATATATATACACACACATATACATACATATACATACATATATATATGTAATATATATATAAAATATATATTATTTGATTGAAATTGTTGTTTGCCTAATTTCTGCCCTCATGTTCTAGGCCACCACAAAGTGAAAGGGAAAAAATAAACCACTTAATAGCAATGTGCTGTAGATAATTAATTCGTAATTCTGAAATGTAATTTGCAATATGGGGTAGTTGCGATGCAGACACATTCATAAATGATTGCTGGTTCAACAATTCACTGAACCGGGTGGTTATACCATGAACACCGCTAGTCACACTAGAGAATTTGCGTACACGTATTCAGACCAGACGTGAGATTTTATCGCAGCCTACGATCCCGTTCAAATTTATAAATCCCTTGCCTTCCGTAGGAATCGGCGAACGCCCGTCGTACGCCTGTTTTTACGCACGTTTCATAAATGAGGGCCATTGTGATAATCAATGGCTTCATATGAGCACTATCCTTGCATGAACAGTCATTGTCAAAATCAATACTGGAATTTGACAATTTCTGCCAGGGTATGCAAACTTATGAGCACAGCTGTAGGTGGTTAGTGACAGTTCTGCCACAGTTGTCCTAACCTATTCCCTAGGCTCTATTGTGCACAGTGGATATGAGCATGGAGCACTTTCCTCTCAAGTTTGGCCTTGAGGTAGAGACTTATCAATGCAAGATATAATTTGTCATTATATAAAGTCACTGAATAAAGTCACTGCAGGGCATGTCTAAGCCCAACAGCAACACACATGAATTCAGGGGAAGGTGTAGTGGGCTGATTGATAGTTCAAGTTTACAGATCAATTAGCATGCTAGTTTTTAAAATGGCCTTCAACCAGACTCTCCTTGAATTGGGCGGAAGTGTCTGCGAATGAGATTGCACTTTGTCCAGACATGAGATGACAATGTAACTGTGCCACATTATATTTGGTGTAAGGTTGTACTCTTCAAATGTTGTAAACAATGTTTTTTTACGGTCATGCAAAGTTTCTATGTACTCTATGAGGGAGCAGAGTGAGGGTGTCAAACATGATGGAAGTGTCGGATAAGAAAGGCCTCCCCCTGGATGAGGAGTGTGTCAAGGGTGAGCTTGAGGTTGTGGGCTGCTAATCTCTAAAAAACAGAAGTAAATCTTCTGTGATTTCATCAGTTGCATCAATTAAAGGTGAAAAATGAGGAAATTCTATAATTTCTCAATGTTCCTAAATCACTGTAAGTAATTATTTGACTGTCTCACTTGTCAGGCAGCTCTCTCATTCAGGGAGAACAGGGTCAAGCTGGCTCGAGTGCTACGGCATGAGGTTAAATGGCTCTGTCTCCACTAATGCACTAGATAGAACTTTGTGAAATAATGAGTATTTCCATTAAAAAATTATGTTATTTCACCATGAAAACATAGAATATGAGAATCCCAATTGCTTTTCAATAAAACAAACATATTTTTAAGATAAATATCAGTGTTGTATTATCCTAATTGTTTTTTAAACAAACCTGGTTAAATAACATTAAAACTTGTCCATCTTATTATCCCTTAACCAATGCAATTACAGCAGTAAATATTCAAGTAATGTCATACCCATCAGTTAATGTTTTACCGACTCGGCCGACTGTCTGTTCCCTTCTTTGTTTCCCTCTACAAACCTGTCTCTCTATTAGTCTTCCTACTCTCCTGTCAATGAAAATAACAAAACTACTCCCCACAATAAATGAATGAATAAAATAAAATATGGCCTCATGTACTACAGCTATCAGCCAATCAGCAATCAGGACTCAAAATGTACAAGGAAGCAAAAAAAAGCTTAGTATAGTAAGGCATTAGAGTGTGTTATAAGAGCTGTTTTGAAGCCCAACACATTGCAGTGTGCCTGGACATGCTTAAACTTGGTACTTTGGCAATATCTCACAAATCCCGGTATGTAAACCAATGCAATAAGAGGAGTAAAATGGGATGTGATGTCAAACCGTCTTATATACCATGGCTATCAGCCAATCCTCTTTCAGTATTCTAACCACCTGGTTTATAACAGACCGTAACCACTGGTTTTGACATGACAGCCATTCTTACTGCTCTAGTCATTTAAATATTCTGTTGTATATTGGCAATGTATCTAGGGGGCTTTCCCGATGTTTGTGTGTGCCTAAGAACAGCACTTAGCCATGGTAATATTGGTCATATATAAAATGAGCATGTGCCTTATTGCTTAAATAACTTATAATGTGATTACATAATTTTTGTGTTTGTTAAAGCAAAGTGTGCTTTTTAAATATGGTTTAGTACCAAAACCGTGACATGCTGGATAACATTTACAATGCCCCTTGAATAAGCTTGAATTTGACTTTTGAAAAGCTTTATGAACCCGGTAAAACATTAGCCTGGCAGATGCGACCCAATTGACTCACAACCCAGAGCTGGGAACTACTTGCTTTTGATGGGAGCCTATACAAATATCAGTTGTCACTCAGGAAATGTGCCTGCCTTTTGATTAGTTCTTTATGGAGCAAAAAGAGTCTCGAAAAGATAAACGCACACACTACATTCATACATGCATACACAATTCATACATGCACATGCATGATTCATAAATAGACACACAGGATACACAAATCCACAGAAAATCCACAAATGCACACAAAAATTTTAAAAAGCACAGAAGATTTACAAACGCACACAAGATACATAAATGCACAGGACACGATTCAGAAATGTATTTCTGATGCACACACAAATATATCTTAATTTACAAACTGCTTGAACGTCACTGCATTTGTGTGTGAATTTTGAGACTCCCCTGACGTGGCTCGACACACAAATGCATTTTTTGAACAGGGAATGATCTGCAACCAATCAGATATCTCCCTTGTTTTAGCCAATCACAAGAACACACCCTACGTGGGGGGATTTTTTACTTATAAGCCAATCACATGAACGCGTTCACACAGCGCCGGGAGCCGGGAGTGTTTAACTAAGATTAACAGTACTGATAAATGGACAACTGTTTTCTCTGCCTCATTTAATAGAAACGTGAATGTAAGCTGCATTGTCCTTGACAAATAAACTAATAATATATTTGTCAATATCTCAGTCCCTGTTAACGCCAGCCCAAACTGGGCTGGGCGTTACACTCCCACTTTAAATATGAAGAGGCTTCTTTTTAACGTTCACCAACTATACTTCCACAATTTAATTAACGGGCGCCCGATCTGAACACAAGGAGTCACTTGGTAGGACCAGATAATCTGACTTGTTTTACCCAAATGCCAGGCAGGGCTATGTCAATTTGCGCTGCCTCATGCAGGAGGTATGGGGAAAGTCTGAGAACCCATAGTTTTTCACAGGGTCGGAAAAGTGGTTCCTCAGATATTGGCCATGCCTGTTTTCTTTGTGTTTAAGGCATGGTGTGACACCAAATAACAGGATCCTTAGCTAAAAATAAACACATAACTTGTCTAACATTGTCTTAGTTACACAATAGCAAGCTTTAACACGTAAGGATATCAAAAGAGAAGAAACAGAGAAAAGTGGGCACTCTCATAACCCTGTTCATCAAGTGTTCTCACAAACACGACAAATGAACTGACGACAGTAACCTTGCACTGTGTTCAAGTTGTGTTGTCATGGCAACTCCACTATAAAAGCTCAGCAAGCTTGAAATATAAATGTTTAGTAATCCCATCACAAGAGGCAGTGTGTATCACGAATACCGTTACAGATATATTTCAACCCACTAAACTGGACCATAGTTGTGCTGGCATATAGCTAGCAATATTAGAAGTTCTGTTTTGAAGTGAGTATTCCTATCATTTACTACCCTGTGTAACATTTTGTCACAACATTTTCACAACAATTTAAACTGTGTAACTGTTAATAGAGATTGCTAATGTGTCGTCATCTTGAAAACGCGGCACAAACATAAGCCACCTATCCTAACTATCTTTTATTTAACAGTCTGATAAATTTAGTAAGAGCAGTAAAAGAGTCAAAGTTTTCACAATTTAACTTATGCATGATGTGTTTGTCTTAGTAAGTTACGTTGGTCTGTTGAATTCTGACTGCATGCATATAGATGAGAGAGAGCGAGGAGGGGGGTGCTTAAAACATTAGGATTCCTTTGAACTGACTACAGTTTTCTTCCCCACTTTTACAGTCTCCAGGTCCTGGACCCATCCATCTGTAAAATAAGACCTGGGCCTGCTGCAGCGACTTGAAGTTACTTAAAACTTTATGTGTATATCAGCCGCAGTCGGTGGATCTTAATTGGGGAGGACAAGCTCGTATTACGCTCGGAACCGGAGTCAATGGAATGGTGCGCAACGAACAAAACCAATTGTTTTTTTGATTTGCACACATTCCATTCAATCCGGTTCTGAGCGTAATACGAGCCCGTCCTCCCCAATTAAGATCCACCGACCGCGGCTGGTGTATATGCACTAACACTTAATATCATGTAGTTGTATATATATGGGTGCTGGAAGTTGACGGTAACAGGTTGACGTCCCTTGACCAGTCGCTATGCTCGTTAAGATCCAGTCATTTGATTCCCTTTATTTTCTCGTCATATCTCAACTTTGCATTAGGATTTAGTTATAGGCGGTATGGCCCAACAATGTTTTCTTAAGCCCGCTGCATTTTGTAGGACACTGGGAGAACATGCAAACTCCACACAGAAAATCTTGGGATGACCGGGGTTCGAACCCAGGACCTTCTTGCTGTGAGGCCACAGTGCTATTTACTAGGCCACCATGCCTGCCAACAGCATTGCTATAAGTTTATATTAAAATGACTCATTACTCATTTTACTTGTGTATTGAGTATGAATACGGGTCGCAAGCAGCAAGTTTTATATGTAAACCTTTGGGGTTAGCCTAGTATGTACACTCACTAACTACCTTTTTGCAGGCTTCGCCATGACCAAACATAGGTCTAGTTTAATGCCTGGTTTGTGTTATTGTGGCTACACAGCTATTGATGTTGTTGAACTTGCAAGATAGTCAGTTGTGAATATATATATTGTGTGATCTTGCTGGTAGTAAGTTAGTTAATTGAGTTGAGTTAATGAACTAATATTTGTATTGTAATAGAAAAATGAAAAGGAAATGCGCTCACACAAGAGACTTGACTTTTGGGTGCTAACCTAAATAGTGTATTCTGATGAAGGCTTGCAGCCGAAACGCGTAAGCAACTTATTTATATTATTTTTTCAATTGCCTCCATGTGAATATAGCAATATTGGTGCGCAACTATATTCCGTCCATTAGAAGTAGGTGTGCAACCTTGCTCCGTCTTGGAGTATTAAACCTCATTTGTATTGTAATGTTGCAATTGTAGTTAGTCAGAGTTTTACAGTTAGGTTGTGAATATGTTTTTATTATTGCACGAAATTCCAAAGAAACGATTGAACAATTCTGCATTCTACAGTTTATTAGTCCAGTCATGCCATCCGACACCTTTTTTGTAAACGTATTAGTGACGTTAATTGTATCTGTAATAATTATGTTGACTTGTGGCATGTGTGAGTTTCAGTGCATCTCAGTTTCCTCTTATGTAAAGCATTGCAGGTCGCACAGACATGTTTATCATGTGCATTTTCCATGTGGTTACCGTGTTGTGGTAGATTCTTCTTACAATTCTTTAAAATGTTCACTTGATCAGAAAAAAGCACATACAACTTTCAATAGCAATGGATCTGTTCTGTTAAAGTGTTCTTGGGAGCATTGTACCAAAACATTTTAATGTTTGAAGGGCTTGGTTTCTTACTTAAATTGCAATTTACGGTACAAGAAGGTCTGCATGTAGCGTGGCCTTTTCATGAATGTGCCAAGACTTTTAAAGTCATGTCATCTTTTTCTTCTCATTTATCAATATGTCACAGGAACTATGATGCAACATGTTGCAGCTGTTCATCTCATTGAAGCAATTGAAATTGTACCCAGAGATCACCTAAATGACTCAGACATGGGCTGTCTAATAACAGTATACAAGAGGAAAACAATATGGATGCAGTTTAAGCTGTTTTTGGTCATAATAGGGATACCAAAATTTGCTATTGATTGGCCTACATGAGGATGGTGTACATAATATATTGGATATTGGATAAACTAGCAAAACGTGTATATGACCAAAGCCCAATTGATGTGCTTGACATTTAAAAGTTCTGTTGCATGTATCAATGGAGACAACCTAGGATCACACTTCATTGGTGGCTTTACAGAGAAATTTAGCTGTGCTTATTATTTTTCCAGATATTGCCTTATCACTAAAGAGGCCTTTCAGAGAAATTAGGGTATTTTGAGCTCAGTGCTCTCAACAGAACTCCAGCTAGTCACATTGAGTCGATTAAATTTTTACATGATCATCTGGAGGTGCCCATTCATCAAGGGATCAAATCAAATGGTGTTTTCAACAGACTGACACATTTCCATGTTTGTACTGGCTTGCCTCCATGCCTGGCACATGATTTATTTGAGGTGGTAGTTGATCATGACTTGGCAATATGTCTGCAGGACCTTGTCAGGACAAAAAGTGCTTCAGTTATGAAGTGCTGAATAGTAGACTGACGTTTTCTGGAGAGAGTCAGAACAAATCTAATCCTGTACCACCCAAGAGAGTGAATCTTGGGGGCCACGCAGCTCAGAACTGGTGGCTATTGTGATTCTTGCCTATACTACTCCAGGACAGAGTCAAAGACTCTCAAGATGCGGTTTGGCAGTTGGTGCTTTCACTCAGGCAATTTGTTGAATTTGTGTGTGCACCTTCCTTATCTGAAGCACAGATTGCTTATATGAAGGTTTCAATAGAGGAACATGTAGAAACAAGACAGCTTATATTTCCATATCACAAGCATAGACCCAAACATCACTACTTGCTGCATTATGCTGATCTTACTTTGAAATTCGGCCCCCTTATACATACTTGAACCATGCGTTTTGAAAGTAAGCATAGCTACTTTAAAAGGTGCATTAGGTCAAGGTAAAACTTCAAAAATTTGACTCTGACTAAAATTTGAGTATGTGGCATCAGATGCTTCAGGCCTATCAGAGTAGTGGAAGTATGTTCAGGCCACAGGTAAACGTTTTTGACTCAATCAGGTTTTACCCAGAGTTGTATGAGTCAGGTGAACGATGCATTCAATGACTTCAGCCTTTCTCCAACAAATGCAGTTGTTACTGACAAAGTTGTGGTGTGTGGGACAATGTATGCTAACTCAATGCTAGTCATGTTGAGTTATGAGATTGGGAAGTTGCAATTGGGGCATGTAGCATGTATTGTTGTCAAGAGTAAAGATGCTGTGCTACTTCTTCTTCGACAGAAAGCAGCCAAAACTTGTGCCTGATCTTGGTGTATATGAATTTGAAAGCAATTCATGCAACAATTTGGTTTGTAAAAGATTAAATGAGATTAATGACAATATTCCACTTAAATCTCATCACAGAGATGGCAGGTTGCTGTTCCCACTCAAGTACATTCCATTATGTAGACCATATCAGCAATTATAAAGAGAGCTCTGCCATCAATTCCGGAGGATCAGCTTGCTACTGTAATGGAAAGATTGACAGATATTAGAATAGCCACCATTGACGAGCTCAGCTTGGTAGAGGCAGATGATTTAGAAGGGATTCTGCGGCCAATTCCATGTCATAAATTATTACAAGCCTTCAGTTCAAGTATGTATTATTATACTGAACAAAGGTTGTACATGCAACAGTTTTAACAAATTTACTGGGTTACAGCTGATGTAAGGAAACAGTGTAGTTGAAATGCATTTATTATGCATTAACCTATATGGATTTGAAATGACTGGTAACAACAGACATGTCCTTAAAACATTGAAACATGGGAAAGCTCATAAAACATGAGGCCAACATTTTACCTGTATTGTTTATATTTTTCGTCAGTGTTTATTACATAAAAAAATATTCAAGTTGTGTAAAATGCATGTCAAGATTTTAATTATTAAATGTATCATTTTCCAAAGTTATTGCTGGACAATTTCTCTCTAAATAGCAGGTAATCTTTTTCCTAGGACTGCAGTGTTACACCTCTCCGGGAACCATCACCTTAACGTGGTGGAGAGGTTTGTGTGTCCCTGTGAACCTGAGGGCTGTGTTGTCTGGAGTTTTGTGCTACTGGTAGGGTCTCCCATGGCAAAGTGGTCTTAGGTGAGGGGCCAGACAAAGAATGGTTCACCAAAAACCACAATGAACAAGCAAGGAAGAGGAAGAGAGACCCTGCCCGGAGGAAGCCCGTGGCCCCCATCTGGAGCCAGGCCTGGATGGAGGGCTCGTCAGGGAGCGCCTGGTGGCCGGGTTTGCCACGGAGCCCGGCCGGGCACAGCCCGAAGAAGCAACGTGGCACCTCCCTCTCCATCCCATGGGCCCACCACCTGTGGGAGGAACCGCTGGGGTCGGGTGCACTGCCAAATGGGTGGTAGTGAAGGTCAGGGGCCTCCACGGACCAGACCTGGGCAGCAGAGGCTGGCTCTGGGGACGTGGAATGACACCTCTCTGTGGGGGAAGGAGCCGGAATTGGTGCGGGAGGTGGAGCGCTACCAATTAGATTTGGAGGGGCTTACCTCTACGCACAGCCTCGGTTCTGGAACCATTCTCCTGGATAGGGGTTGGACCCTTTTCTTCTCCGGAGTTGCCCAGGGTGTGAGGCACCGGGCAGGTGTGGGGATACTCACAAGCCCCCGGCTGAGTGCCGCTACATTGGAGTTTACCACGGTGGACGAGAGGGTCGCCTCCCTGCGCCTGCGGGTTGCTGGGGGGAAAACTGACTGTTGTTTGTGCATATGCACCAAACAGGAGTTCGGAGTATTCAGCCTTCTTGGAGACCTTGAATGGAGTCCTGTATGGGGCTCCAATTGGGGATTCCATAGTTCTGCTGGGGGACTTCAACGCACATGTGGGCAATGATGGAGACACATGGAGAGGCGTGATTGGGCTGTAGCCTATGCTGTGAAAGAGGCAAAGTAGCGGGTGTGGGAAAAGTTCGGAGAAGACATGGAGAAGGACTTTCGGTCGGCACCAAAGTGCTTCTGGAAAACCGTCCGCCACCTCAAAAGGGGGGAGCATGGAACCATCCAAGCTGTATACAGTAAGGGTGGGGCTTTGTTGACCTCAACTGAGTAGGTAATAGGGGGGTGGAAGGAGCAATTTAAGGAACTCCTGAATCCTACTTCTATGCCCTCTATATTAGAGGCAGAGCTAGAGGATGATTGGGGATTGTCATCAATTTCCCTGGTGGAAGTCACTGAGGTAGTCCAAAAACTCCACAGTGGCAAAGCCCCAGGGATTGATGAGATCCATCCAGAAATGCTGAAAGCTCTGGGTGTGGAGGGGCTGTCTTGGCTGACACGCCTCTTCAACATTGCATGGAAGTCTGGAACAGTGCCAAAGGAGTGGCAGACTGGGGTGGTGATTCCCCTGTTCAAAAAGGGGGACCAGAGGGTGTGTGCCAATTACAGGGGTCACACACTTCTCAGCCTCCCTGGTAAAGTCTACTCTAAGGTGCTGGAATGGAGGGTTCGGCGGATAGTCGAACCTCAGGTTAAAGAGGAACAATGTGGATTCCGTCCTGGTCGTGGAACAACGGACCAGATCTTTACTCTCGCAAGGATCCTGGAGGGGGCCTGGGAGTATGCCCATCCTGTCTACATGTGTTTTGTGGATTTGGAGAAGGCGTATGACCGGGTCCCCCGGGAGATATTGTGGAAGGTGCTGCGGGAGTATGGGGTGAGGGGGTTTCTTCTTAGGGCCATCCAATCTCTGTATGACCAAAGCGAGAGCTGTGTCCGGGTTCTCGGCAGTAAGTTGGATTTGTTTCATGTGAGGGTTGGTCTCCGCCAGGGCTGCAGTTAGTCACCAATCCTGTTTGTAGTATTTATGGACAGGATATCGAGGCGTAGTCGGGGTGGGGATGGGTTGTAGTTTGGTGGGCTGAGGATCTCATCGCTACTTTTTGCAGATGATGTGGTCCTGATGGCATCATCGGCCTGTAACCTTCAGCACTCACTGGATCGGTTCGCAGCCGAGTGTGAAGCGGCTGGGACAGCCTGATCTCCTAGAAATCCGTGAGACTGCCACGGAATATGAACCTCAGAATCCGTGACAGTTCCACGGAATGGCCGAAAATTCTGTGAAATGGACACGGATCAAATTCCGTGGCAGTTTCACGGAAAAGTCCGCGATTGGCACACAGTGAGACCTTGCTGTTAATTCGATGTAAGCCTTTCCCAAACCCCTAACCTTAACCACTCAGAAACCTTGCTGTTAATTCGATGTAAGCCTTTCCCAAACCCCTAACCTAACCTTAACCACTCAGAAACCTTGCTGTTAATTCGATGTAAGCCTTTCCCATACCCCTAACCTAACCTTAACCACTCAGAAACCTTGCTTCTAACTCGATGTAACTTGTATTATTTCGTAATGTATTGTTTGT
>JACXGM010029731.1:0-13559 GCA_016801145.1 Umbra pygmaea
AAAGCACAGAGAGCATCATGAAGAACAAGGAACACACCAGGCAGGTCCGAGATACTGTTGTGGAGAAGTTTAAAGCCGGATTTGGATACAGAAAGATTTCCCAAGCTTTAAACATCCCAAGGAGCACTGTGCAAGCGATAATATTGAAATGGAAGGAATATCAGACCACTGCAAATCTACCAAGACCCGGCCGTCCCTCCAAACTTTCAGCTCATACCAGGAGAAGACTGATCAAAGATGCAGCCAAGAGGCCCATGATCACTCTGGATGAACTGCAGAGATCTACAGCTGAGGTGGGCGAGTCTGTCCATAGGACAACAATCAGTCGTATACTGCACAAAGCTGGCCTTTATGGAAGAGTGGCAAGAAGAAAGCCATTTCTGAAAGATATGCATAAAAGTGTCATTTAAAGTTTGCCACAAGCCACCTGGGGGACACACCAAACATGTGGAAGAAGGTGCTCTGGTCAGATGAAACCAAAATGGAACTTTTTGGCAACATTGCAAAACGTTATCTTTGGCGTAAAAGCAACACAGCTCATCACCTTGAACACAACATCCCCACTGTCAAACATGGTGGTGGCAGCATCATGGTTTGGGCCTGCTTCTCTTCAGCAGGGACAGGGAAGATGGCTAAAATTGATGGGAAGATGGATGGAGCCAAATACAGGACCATTCTGGAAGACTGATGGAGTCTGCAAAAGACCTGAGACTGGGACGGAGATTTGTCTTCCAACAAGACAATGATCCAAAACATAAAGCAAAATCTACAATGGAATGGTTTGCAAATAAACATATCCAGGTGTTAGAATGGCCAAGTCAAAGTCCAGACTTGAATCCAATTGAGAATCTGTGGAAAGAACTGAAAACTGCTGTTCACAAACGCTCTCCATTCAACCTCACTGAGCTGTTTTGCAAGGAGGAATGGGCAAAAATTTCAGTCTCTCGATGTGGAAAACTGATAGAGACATACCCCAAGCGACTTACAGCTGTAATCGCAGCAAAAGTTGGCGCTACAAAGTATTAACTTAAGGGGGCTGAATAATTTTGCACACCCAATTTTTCAGTTCTTTATTTGTTAAAAAAGTTTGAAATATCCAATAAATTTTGTTCCACTTCATGATTGTGTCCCACTTGTTGTTGATTTTTCACAAAAAAATACAGTTTAATATCTTTATGTTTGAAGCCTGAAATGTGGCATAAGCTCGAAAAGTTCAAGTGGGCCAAATACTTTCGCAAGGCACTGTACAGGATGTACTTTACTCAAGTCGCAGCATTCTTTGTGGCTTGTTGTGTTTTACACAACATGTCCTAAATCATGGATGTGTTGATGGCATAAAAGGAGATGTGATGTTAAAATGCATGTGCCGTTGCTTGTCACTTAACCCAAATGAATTAGATCTTATTTGACAGAAGAGTGAGACAGGCAAAGTAATCTCGCTCTAATGTTAGATTACATTGCAAAAATATTACCATGCATTCATAACCTCGTGATTCAGTGAGAGTGAACATTGGAAAGTATGTCTTGTGACATTTCTTTATTTACATTTTGTAAAAATAAAAACCAATAGCAATCAGCCGTTATAATAGCAATCCGCCATGGAACAAGCGCGTCTGCTCTTAAAGGGAATGTGAGATGACGCTCTGATTGGTTTATTGCAGTTACGCCCAAACAACACCTATGACTAATGAAGCTACTTCAGACCTACCCATTTTAGATTTGGGCGCAAAATAGCAACAGCGTCCGGGACCCTCCCACAATTTCACTTGCGTTTCGCGTTTGATACTGGCGTTTCAGATAAAATAAGTTAAAATAGGTTAAAATAGGGCACTGAGAGTGTTGATTTAACACTCTCAGAGTTGATTTAAAACTGGGGATTTTGTTGTGTATTTTCCATGATCAACTATGTCAAGTTTAATCAATACAAGCCGATCTAAAAACAAGCTGAAGGAGATATCAAATTAAAATCTGCAAGTAATTTAATATAACTTAATTGTACCTTTATTTAACCAGATGACTAAGAACAAGTTTTATTTACAGCAATGACCTGCGAGCCATTAGGGTTAAGTGCCTTGCCCAAGGACACAACGGGATTTGGCACAGTCGGGAATCGAACTGGCAAACTTTTGACGGAAGTATCAGAATTTCATTCTTTAAAAAGGGGATAAGTGATTCAAAAATAGCAGTGACTGCTTCCTGTGTAGCAGATGGAAGGTGATAAACCCCAGCAACAGAGACATACATATTACAAGAAATAACTACATTAATAAAAATAAGCTCAATTTGCTTAGGAACAGATAAATTGAGAGATAGGGTGGCCTTAAGGTTCTAATTTGCATAAAAATAGGTCCCCCCTACCTATTTTGATTTATCACATCTAAAAACATTATAATCATTAATTGCAATAGTGTCATTTCAGAACACACTAAAATGTCAGGGTTGGAATCATTTACCCACCTAGGAAGTCTAGCATGTCAAATTTAGGGATGATGTTTCAAACATTATTGTGTCTTAACCCAAGCCCTTGCCTGGTTTTAAAAGATAAGTGTTGCAAGGGAGGCAGACTAAGCAAATTGGACATGCTTATATTGGTAAACATGTTAATAGGTATAAGATGATCATGCTTAACACATCTAGAGAAATCAAATGTTATTGTCGGCTTATGATAATAATGCTTAGAAATCATGGTAAGGATTACATGTACAGGGTTTGTGCTGTTAGCAATTGCAGAACAACTTCTAACCATTGTAAGGTGCAATAAGGATAAAGGGAATAATGTAGAATACCTTGAGCTGAATTGATTGAGATGTCCTGGCAAACTCAATTTTGTAAGTTAATAAAGCATTTTTTATTTCGATGTAATCAGTTTCTACAATTATTTAGAGTTAAATTAATGTATTGGGTTTTAGGATGTAGGATGACACCTATCACGACTAAAACTTTAAGATTTTCCCCAAATATAATCAAAGTTTTCAATGAAGAGACATGAAGAGACCACAACTGGCTGAACTTCTCACCTTAGGTACGCTCAGATGGAATAGGACTAGAAACACCCGAAAGCTTTTCCACTTCCTGAAATAGCACAAACAGTTGTTGTAGCTCTTCTTTGAGACTCTCTATGTACCTATTTAGATTGCAAAGGTTGTCAAAAGAGTAAAGATATTGTTTGCGTAGTTTTCCCTACTTTTTCCGTTTACATTGACATGTCGCGTGACGTTCATGGACTGTCATGCGAGAGAGCTACGCACACGTAGCGTAGAAACCAGACCAGCGCATTGACCTACACGTGATGAATTTCCACATGAAAAAACATTTCTCAAGAAGTTCCTGAACAATTGCATTTACATTTGTGAAGCTCAAAGTGGGCTCTTTCAAAAATGTGTTGCACGCTACTGTACCTCAGGAGGTTGTGAGAAAAGTAGTGGCATTCTTTTCCCTAGATGTCTACTATATGTGGCTGAACACTTTTCTAATGTAAACAGGCTCTATGTTTCAATCAATGACATCATTAGAGCCGATGAGAAGGACAATCCGCTCCGCCCCAGGGAGTGGCTTCTTGATGGTAGGAAACACTGCAATTAAATCCCTTACCCTTGCTCCAGGGTGATAGAGGGTTGAAGTGTTACGGACGATAACGTTCTGAACCATAGAACTTCCAGCATTGACTTTACTGGGTGGCGTAGCACTCTATTTAGATTCTAGATGCTCTTTCCATGGAATATACTGGAACACCTGGAAGGTGGGGCTTCCAGTGAGCCTGATGTTTCCCTTGGCCCTTTCAAGGCAACTGCATTAAGTGTATTGAATTCCCTAGAGCAAATAACCCATGGCGTTGTGCTTCGTTCACTCCCTAACTACACAACAGAACATTAGCGGTGAATTCAAAATCAGGGGGCCACCAGATAATGTGACGAAAGCAACACTACTTTCCATTCTTTTGAATGCACCACTAACTTTCACAGTTTTTAGTAGGTCATTTTCATTTTTTCTGAATGAATATAATGTGAGTGTAAGTCAGGTAAATGTGTATCAGTTTACTTTGATTGTTTACTGTTTGCATTTCCTCTGGCAACTAAGGATATTCGTTTTTGAGTACAACCCCAGAGCAGCAGTTGTTCTGTGCGCATAAACTCCAAAGTCAACGTAGTGCTATAATTATAACGAGCGGTTCTGGAGTACCCATGCAATTGATGCTCTTGGCGCATTCAAACAGCGGATGTGATTTCCCAGATTTGTACATCACAGGGATAGGCCCCCTTTTCCACCAATGACCCCTCTAGATGGTTATCCGGGATACATGGATGTCATGCTGACCTTTCCGACCATCAGCGGGCTCAGAGAAAATTAGGGTAAAGGATGAGAAGGAGAGAGAAATGAAGTAAAGTGCTCCCCCGAAGCCATTTTGATTAACCATCAGCAGTTTTGTAATCACTGACAATGTGCACACAGTAGCATCGCATTGGGAGAAAAAATCAATCACATTATAAATGTAGACATGCTTTATTGACCTCGTTGGTGTTCCCAGATTTCATACTTGATTTGAAGCTACTGGAAAGCATTTGGAACAACACTGGCAATTCAGATGATGACGAGCTAGACATCTTTTTCATGTGCATATTTGAAAAGGAAAATATCTAAAACCTTTAGAAAAGTGATGCCCTCTTTCACTTTTATTCAGTTATGTGCAGTTTATAGTTTGAACTTGGTAATGGTACAAGCCCAGCTAGTGTAGTTGCATTATGCAGGCCAAAGCTAGCAGCATATCCAGAAACCCCCTCTCCCTTAGAAGACAACTGTAAATAAGAGTTGGATGTCTCATTACCCGAACCCCTAGCCTTGACAGCTGCATTCATCCAAAATGCATTGTATCTAAAGGTTAAGAGTAGTTACAGGGAAAGTAATGTATTATTAAAATACCTTTCGGAGTGAAGTACCTTTTGATATATTTTCCTTGGTAATGAAAGCAGCATTCGGTGGAAATGTAGTAATTTGCAGGCCCATTTCTCCAGGCCTTTATTCACCCTCTGCCTCTCCCATGACACATCTGGGAAGAAAGGAGAGCTCCATGTGAGTGAGAAGACTGCAAACATTTTGTAATAGTCGGAACCATCTCTTAGATTACTGGTTTTTCATTAAAAAAAACTTTCGAAACAGAGCATTTTGGGGGTGAAGATTCTTCACAATTCTCTCTCTCACACTTTCCACTCTATACCTGAGTCCTTTCTCCATTTTTTTTAAAGGGAGTAATTGAATTTAGAAAATGGCTAGGCTTGTTTGGAGTGAGTTGGATTCAGAAATGATTAAAGGTAGAAGGGGTTTGCGGTATTCAAAAGAGTGAATGACAGAAAGAATATGGTTAATGTTTTTTCTTTTTCAGTTTCCAAAGGATGGGAGGGGAGTGCTGGGGTTGCTGGAGTGTAAAACATCCAGGCAGGGTGCTGTTGGATGGGGGGGGGGGGGAGTTTCAGCTCATAGAATAGCCTCTACTCAAAACCCTATTAAAAGCATCAGGACTGTCAAAGCTGGTAAAAAAGACAGGAAATCACTGAGTGAAATGAAGCTTCTTTTACCAATTATTGAATAGCGAGAGCACACCTTAGAGCTCTTTGTGTTCGGCAGCACCAGTCCTCTCTCTCCTCGCCATTCGCTCATCCCTCGCTCCTCTCGTTCGGGGCCTTTGAGTTGGATGCATTAGTGCTGAGGCCTGGAGAAGAGGAGAGGCTGTATTTTCAATGCCCAGTCAGACTCACTTCTACCCTGTCATTGGAGCTCCTTTTCAGGCTTTTATTCACAGACGGTAGGGGCAGCTCTGAAAGAGGCGCTAGCAACCTCTCCACTCAAACATTTATCTATCCCTTTTTTCCTCGCTTCAGCAGAAATGATTTGTAGAGGAGCCATTTACAGGAGCTTCAGCACCTCGCTATCTGCCATGTTAAAATGCACTTAGTTTACGCGATTTCGCTTCCAGACTTCCAGGGTCAGCGAAGGGAGCGCGTGTGTGGGCGTGACCACGCGTGATGTTGTTCGGTGCGTGCACAATACACGTATTATCATGTGCGATGAATAAAAGGTTTCACTGTAATTATTTAGAAGACGTAAGAAAGAATAAAATGTTGTGTTTGTGTGTGTGTGGGTGTGCGTGTATTGATATCTCAGGTATGTGCATCATTGCAGACCAGCAGACCATTAAGTGTTAAGTAGGAAAGATAGATGGCAGCTGACATGTCCTCTCTCCTTCCTCTTCTCCCCTGGGTGCTATAACCTGCTCACACCACCCATATATATCGCCTCCCATGACTCCAGCTTTTAATTACAACCAAGTTAAAACAATACTGCAGCTAATGTAATCAGGCGAGACCAATAATTCTGGTCAGGTAAGTGTTTATCCTGCTAATGTGAGATGGCTTTAATGCACTGTTTTCTGAGGTAATATCCGCTATAGAAGTTAACTATATGGTTACATTTGTGGTGATGGTGATATGACACAGAATGTTGTCATGGTTTTTGTAGTTATGATAAGGGCAGTCTGCTAGCCGTTGTTATTGATGTTGGTGAGAATGATACAGCTCTTAGATTAAATGGAGAACACACTGATAGGATTTACCTCAGGACCCGTAACATTGTTATTGGGGTTTCATAGACCGTACTGGCGGATGCTGTCGACGGGCTCCTGGCTTACCCTTATAAAGACACATGAGGATATTATTATGTAAGATTAGTCATTTTGTTTTTTTGGAGGGGGGTCAGTCTTCAGCCTGTACCTTGGCAGTCATTCCCCTTTTTCACATCCAGGCCCTTACATCATCTTTAGTTCACCTGTCAGCCGCTCGCAGATGGCCGTGACACTTTTCAAATCACTCAGCGTTTTGCCACAAGCGCTGTTGTGATATTAATATGATTTTCATTTATTTGGGGCATGGCTACACCACACTACATTTAGCATAGTGTATACATACTGGAATTTTAATGGTTTGGGCTTTCCTGCTTAACGCTAATGTCAACAATGAGGAAGTTGTCTGAGTTGCGGGTTGAGGGAGTGGGGGGTTATGGGGAAGGAGACGATGGGGGCTTTTTTGGTGAGGCATCACCCAAGCGAGAAAAGCTGCTCAGTGACAGCCATTTGCAAGGTTAATGTTGTAGAAAACAACATCCATCTCTCCCAAACAGTTTCATTAGCACCATCGCCCTGACCCCTCTCCTCATAACACTGTCAAATGTGACACGCGTCAGATTATCGTCCGCCACCGCGATCAATAAAATATGCTGCATTGGTGCTGCCATGTTGCGTTCCCAAGAGCGCTTCTGGCGTGCATGTTAAAAGCACAGGGACAAAATGACAGCAGCTACATCGTCCAGCCCTCTTCCATCCATCCAAGATCGGCTAATAAATAGACAGGCTAAAGGCACTGGCTATCAATAATAATAGTAATAGAGTGACTACTGTATAGACATTGTGATGAATTAGGCCCTGTGCTTTTCTACAGCTATCTGGCCCTGATGCATGGCCGTTCTGAGGGAACAGCATCTAGACAAACACACTGAATCAGGGGATAACATTAGTTAAACAAATAGAAGGCTGTTTTAAAGCTAGGCTCTCTGTGGCCATAGTGAAATATATATGCAGTAGCCTGTAGTTTTTAACCACAGTGCTTTAATACAACATAAAATGCTGTCTGAGTTTAACTGAATAGAAAACTTTTGGAAGAAAATAATCCAAATATTTAGTGTGGTTAACATAACTGTGTTACAATATTGACCTGATAGATCATGATGCCCTAAGGACGTAAAGCAATTATTTCTCAGACGGTGTACTGTATAGTATTATGTTGAGTCTACCTGAAGAATTGATTGATAAAATTGATAGATTCTTAAATGGTATAGGGAAAAGACTGCAAATCTGTGAGGACTGAATGACTGGTATAAGAACATCCAATCCTATAAATACTTGATGAAGGTAGAATGCACTGATGTTCAGCACGGTTTGTAATGACAGTTCACTTCCAGTTACACTTCAGTCATTTAGCAGATGCTATTATCCCATAGTAACTTACAATTGCATTAATCTTATACCCAGGTAAAGGCAACAACAAATCACAGTCCTGACAAATAGGCCTACATTTTGCTTCAATAAAGTTGTTATAAACGAAGTCCGTATAGTTTGACTTACCTGCCACTCTTCATTTCATTTCAATAGTCTTGAGGTAATATTAACAGCAGGATGTAAAGTCGCAAAGGTCCACAATGGCGCATAAAAGTTGAATATTTATAATTTCAATAAGGAGGAAACAACCTTATGCACTCCCTATTGTCATGGCGATATGTGGGTAACCGTACGTAATGGAAAATACACCACATTACGTAGATAGACTTACGATATGGCCATTCAAATGTGAACATTCATACGTATTGAATTGCCGTTCTTCCAGAACATTTCCAAGAATTGACCAATCGGTTACAATTTAAAGTACTTGGGGAACGTTTAGTTCAGGGATAATATGCTAGGTTAGTGAGGTTAAGGTTAGGGTAAGATTAGGTTACGGTTGGGTTCAGTGAAGGTAAACTAACTTTTTTATGTTTGGCTTTACATTTCCATGGCTTCCGTAAACTTACAGTACACGTATGGATTTCTTGTTTTGTTGGATTTTTTTACGTATCGCCATGACAACATTCTGGTATGCATTACCCACCTATTTGTTTAATGTCTCATCCATCATGGATAAAATCAAATCAAAATAATTATGTGATCTGAAACTCAATAATCAATACTCAAATAATTCTTGTATTTCTAATTATTACCATGGTGTAACATGCACTGATAAATTCCTAAAGAGATTTTATATATTCTGGGGGGGGGTTATAGTGTAATATTACAGTAAAAGTGTTTCCTATGAGTCTATGGCAGCACTGTTGGAGGCATATCAATTTATTGTTGTTTGGTTTACATCATTGCCCTCAATTTAAATGAGAACACAAACATAAGACTGACCTGAGAGTATGCATATCTACTAACTAAAGTAAGCTATATTCTCAGCTAACAAAAAATCCTGAAACATATTGGAAAAAATTGGCATCCTCAAACTAAATTCCCTCTTCAATTGTGGCATTTTCCGAGGTAAATGGAATGGTGCATTAAAGTATGAATAAGTCTGACTTCGGTAAAGAGATGCACTTTATCTCTTTTTTCCAATTGAGACTGTGGAAGCGGGAGTATTGCAGTGCTTTCAGTGAAAAGGCCATCTTTAGGACCTCTTGATCAATCTGTGACCTTTAAGTACATAGCCATCTCGTAAATAGGAGGGTACGGTTACAGAGACTTCAAAAGCAAGGGGACTCGATAATTTCAAAATGGAGCCGCGTGGAGTGCCGCTGGCGGGGAGTCCATAAAAGCTTGCCTTGTTCTCCACACACCTCCTCTCTGCTTCACAACAAGCAGTTAGGGTAATAGGAGAGAGAGAGAGAGAGGGGAGAGAGAGACATAGAGACAGAGCGGTGGAGAGACTGAGGTAGAATGAGAGGGATAGGGAGGGGCGGGGGGCATAATTACAGGTAATCATTGGTGAAGGAAGAGCTAGTGATCATTACAGTATAACAGATTGTACTCTTCCCTGTTGAGAAACAGAAAGGGCCGGATGTGGTGCAGTTGGCAGGTAACGATGAGGAAATTAGTCCGTAACCTTAAACCTCCCCCAATCACACTGTCTGTCTGTCTGTCTCTCACACACACACACACACAATCTCACACACACACGGAGAGGAGTCAACTAAAATTCAATGTTGCACTCAATAAGGGAACGTTCTGCCCTTTATTATGTTTCAATCTTTTTATTTAGATTGGAAGAGTAGATAGAGGTCAGTGAAGGTCAACAAGGACAATGGGTGGGATAAACTGGAATGTTTCAATGAGGATGAAGGACAGACTGCTCATATTCAGTGTTTAATATGGCTCTGTTAGTCAATATAGACCAATGTACTGAAATGCATATGTACATCTGGATTGCAGAGCTGGTGTTATATAACATGTAAGCTTGACTGCCATTCTAGTCCATTTATACATGTATTTTATAAGGTTCCAAAACATTTGCGCTAACTATTTTGCTTTTTTAGTTATAATTTTGGAAGCAAGCAATGAATATATAGCATAGTGTTACAGAGTTTTAAATACACCCACATTTAATGTTACAGCATTGTTTGTTTGTAGCTCTTAAGCATTTTTTTTTGTATTTTGTTTGGTGTTCACTAGCTAGCTAGCTTTGCTTTATGGAAGCAACAGGAATAATTGAACGTAAACAGCCAGCCCATACAGGTACAGATGATTTCCAATGTCCAGGAACATTGGAGGTTCTTAATCTCTGTGAAACTTTGTGATTGTTTACAAAAGTAAGTGTTGTGCACAAGGACCTAAAAGTGCATGAGAACATACAGTAGTGCCTGAAAATGCTTCATCAGCCTTAAAGCTCAGTTCATACTGAGCCGGAGGCATACTTATTCAGAAGAATCAATGGGTCTGTCGCTGGAACAAATTCATTGGCTTTTGCTTCTGACATACCTTTTTGATTCAATTCAGAAAATGATAGTGAATCAGTAAAATAATTCCTAGCATGGTAAAATTGGTGGCTTTCTGGCTTTGTAAGAAAGATTCTTTGATTTCGCTTCAGTATATTTTCCCATTTGGATTGTACCTTATATATGTTCAGTATAAACAACATTTAGCTCAAATATACAATTTACCAAATATCATTGGACATGTTTGTTTTAGGACTATTAAATGTTAGGAACTACCATATTGGATCCAAAATTTTTTAAATTCAAACATTAGTAGAATAGCAAAATTGACATTTAACAATAACTAACTAGGAGCAAATACATATTATGGACAAAATAATACGTTTCAAAACAGAGTGTCCATGTACAACTGGGTGAGAATAGCCACATGGCACCTAATCGGCTATTTACACCCAGCCAAATAAATGACGTAATGTGTAACGGATAGCTACACGCATCAACGGCGCCAAAGTATAAAAAAGTTGATAGCTACGTGCCTCAGCAGTTCCAATGATTGATTCTATGATTTGTTCGATGGATGGTTAAGTTTATGGTTAAGTTTGGAGTTGTGTTAGTAGTATTAGTGTTATTGTTAGGTAATGGTTAAGTTTAGGGTTAGTGTTAGGGAGGAGAGTATTCTTTTTTGTAAATCATAGGGTGTCTACTTTGTAATAGTCAAAGTAAATGTTGGTCAATGCAATTTATATTGGGGTGGGATTAGTTTAAGTATTTGCAATTGGCTATATTTTATATACAGTGGGTATGGAAAGTATTCAGACCCCAAAATTTCACTCTTTGTTTAATTGCAGCCATTTGATAGAATCAAAAAAGTTCATTTCATTTCTCATTAATGTACACTCAGCACCTCATCCTGACAGGAAAAAACAGAAATGTAGAAATTTGTGCAAATTTATCAAAAAAAGAACTGAAATGTGCCATTCTAACACCTGGATATGTTTATTTGTGAACCAGCAGTTAGAAGTCAAAGTCCAGACCTGAATTTAATCGAGAATCTGTGGAAAGAACTGAAAACTGCTGTTCACAAATGCTCTCTATCCAACCTCACTGAGCTCGAGCGGTTTTGCAAGGAGGAATGGGCAAACATTTCAGTCTCTCGATGTGCAAAACTGATAAAGACATACCCCAAGCGACTTACAGCGGTAATCGCAGCAAAAGGTGGCGCTACGAAGTATTAACTTCAGGGGGCTGAATAATTTTGCACGCCCAATTTTTCAGTTTTTTATTTGTTAAAAAAGTTTGAAATATCCAATAAATTTCGTTCCACTTCACGATTGTGTCCCACTTGTTGTTGATTCTTCACAAAAATTACAGTTTGATATCTTTATGTTTGAAGCCTGAAATGTGGCAAAAGGTCGAAAAGTTCAAGGGGGCCGAATACTTTCGCAAGGCATTGTATATGTCGAAATATACAAAAATTGGCCGTTTTATATATGTGACATATAAATACTCGTTTTGTAATTCAAATTTCGTAATCAAAATATTTATGGCCATATTAGATTTCTGTATTTCAATATGTAAATAACATATATGGTAATATATCATCAAATATATGTTATGATTTTTCATATGTATGGCCATGTATGGCCATATATTAGATTTCTGTATGGGTAGGCTGTATATTTTATCTACATTTTATGATAAAGACATTTAAAATAGTTATTTAGAAATAATTTGAAACCGTTCACCCAATATTGTTGCTGACACCATTCCTAGCTGTGGGACATCTGATGTTCAGGATTCTACTCAACAGCTCCAATGTGAGGCTAGCCATGGTTCAGGCCTATAGTAGGTTGAAAGGGCATTCTGTCATTCAAACTGTAATTAGCATATTTGATAATTTCTTCTCATTATGATGAATGTTCAAGCACATTATTTGCATTCTGTTACTAGGAACAAGGGTGAACTCTGAACTATAGTGACACATGAATGACAAATTTTATTTGCCACAACATCTACATACCTGCACCACGACTCTGAGAGCTTTTAAGCTTGAAAAAAAGTATTTGTTTTACAGCCTTTATTTGAGTTGTCTGCCCTACGGCTTAGAACAGGCAATCTGAATGGTGAAAAATCATGTGTAAATTTGTTCACAACTGATTTATTTCAAATTCCAGGCTGTTCTCATGGCGATACATAAAGAATCGTACAAAATAGTTAAAAACAAAACATTCATACACGTGTGCGTTTCCAGAGGCAGGAAAACATTAGCCGCGTACATTTACAAAACGTAAAAAAAGTCAGTTTACTTTAACCTTACCCTAACCTTAACCTCACCTTACCCTAAACTTAACCTCACTAATCTAGATTGGCCATATCGTAACACTGCCTACGTTATGTTGCAAAATTAAAACATTAAGCCATGGGGAAAATGACAGATTTGCCACAACAAGATATAATTGAAATATAAAGCTATGCATTAATTGTTACTGCAGTTTCCTCAATGGGATATGTTTTGAGCAAATAATATACTCTCCTCTCCTCTGTCCCTTGTTTATCCTGAGCTAATCATTACCAGGTCTGTGGTGTTGTCTTATCAGTTACAAACAGTTACAAGTGGAACAAATGCTCCCGATTGATCCAGTAAATACTGCCACTGTAAGCAGGCCACTGTAGTCACACACACTGCATTCAAGGAAGACCGTGTTCACAATCAATAGCTCTTATTGCCACCGGCTCAACTAAACACAACTATCAGGCCTGACTGGGAGTCTTAAGCCTCAAACAAGCCTACAGCACAGCACCATTGCATTTTGGTACTCTAGAAGTAAGTTCATTTTATAGAAAGATGTGTTTGCCTTTAGTCAAAGTCAAAGTCAAAGTTGTTTATTTGTCATATGCATCGAATGACATCACATCATCCTATGCAGAGAAATTCTTGTGACATGGCTCGACACATCTACACAGTGGGCTTAAAAAAATTATATACAATATGAAGAAATTTTAAAACAATAATAATAGTAATAATAGTAATGAATAATATAAATATGGCATGGAAA
>JACXGM010029732.1:0-13558 GCA_016801145.1 Umbra pygmaea
AATTCTGGGAGTTGTGGTAACTCAACTTTAGACGGATACAGAAGCCCCCCAGTGGATGCGAAAGGAACTGAAATATACTATCGGCTTTTCTCTGATATATTGAAAAAGAACAGACGTGTATATGACATAAATCATCTATGGTAACGTTTGTAAATGGTATACTATGAAACTGATTTACTGTGGAACACTCCTTTAAGAGACTCTGGACAGAGAGTGCAGCCCAATGTGAGCTGCTTTATCACAACATCTATCATTTGGACATTCTAAAATCAGAGTAGTTACTGTATGTACGGCAGACAGTGGACATATCTACTTTCACTACTTGACACAACAAAGAAGCGTAAACCATGTTGATTCCAAAACATCCTGGGAGGAAATTACTGCAGCTGAGGAAAAGATTGGGAGACTACTGCAAAATTCTTCTTAAATCAACCCCAGTGAAAACCTATGAAATGTGAATTATTGTGCCAGGAGTGGCATAACATCACCTAACATCAATGTGAAACACTGGTTGAGAGCATGCCAAGATGCATGAGAGCCAATTATTACTATTATTATACAATTATTTTTATTATTATTATTATTATTCCACCAAATATTGATTTCTGAACTTTTCCTAAGTTAACACATTAGTATTGTGTTGTTTAAACATGAATATGAACATATTTTTTTGTTGTAACTTGATCAGCTGGTGTAGGTAGACAGCGACAAATGTAAAGGCAGTGTGAAAAGAAAACTGACTTAATGCTGAAAAAACACTAAATACTAAACAAATTACTATGTGGAACCTTAACATATATCTAAGAATGCACTGAACAACACCTATATTTTAATTTACCTTTATTTATTCATGTCAATTGATTGAGAACAACTTCTCATTGCAATCACGACTTGGCCAAGACAAGGGGCAAGGTGCAAGGTGACAAAAAGTACGAACATTCAAGTATTCAGTTACACATTTATACGGTATAAGGTCGGATAAAGAAATACTGTACATTCAGTGAAAATATGTTCATAATAGAGAGGTAGATTACTTGTAATGTAAAGTGGCAGTGCACGAGAGATAACGCTGTAGGTAACATAATGAGCATGGCTAAAAAATGGTAATGTGCAAATTATACAATGACATCTGTGCGGTGAATATGTGCAATATGCGTAAAGGGTTTGATGAGGACACTAGGGCATAAACAGGCAAAGAGAGGAGGTAGAGTCAACACATGCAGTAGTCTGTTAGTAGATCCTAAAGTGCTTTAAAGGTGTTAATAGGGACGGGGGAGGCGACCCAATGAAGTGCACTCTTTTGTAGCAACCAGAGAGATATACCTACTTAAGCGCAGGTTGAGAGTGGGTGATGCTATGGAGATTAATGAGCTAAGGTAAAGTAAAGGACCTGTATATGAGATGGTTTCCAGTGATTCAGGCGTTGAATGTGTAACGAGGACCATCCAACTGTGAGTAGAAGTTGCAGTGATGGCTGTTATATGGGACATTATTAATACACACACATTTACAAATAATTAATGAGCCACAGGCAACCAAAGGAACACAGGGAATATAAAATAACCTAATGAGGAAAACAAAACAGTGGTTTCCTGTTGATTCAGAACTAAGGTGATCTATTGGCTGATCAAAGTCAGGGGATGTCAGGAAACAAACCTACAAAATGGAGTCTGTTTGCATGGACACTACCTCCAGATCATCAGGAGGGGGCGACCGTTACATTTACATTTATCTGTGGTGTGACAACACTGCATCTTTTTTTGTTATTTTAACCACTTGTAATTTTCTGCAAATAAATGCTCTGAATGACAATATTTTTATTTTGAATTTGGGAGGAATAAAACTAAAATGTTCATTTTACCTACCAATAATAAACCCGAGACTTTTTTGCAGTGATTTCCAGAGCTGTATATGTAAATGTGTAAACTGTTACTGTATGTATGAAATTGGGATCTATACTACTTAGTAACAGGTTTACCTTGTATTATTTCTTGCTGTGGTGTTTACTGTATTGCATGCTATTTTGTTTTTGTAGAACATGGTAGAACAATCAAGAAGCTGCTACTGTGGAAATGGTAGTTGATAGTAATGCATAACATGGATTATTTTAAACCTCTTCATCTTAAATATTGTAAATATCAGGGTGGGCTTGTCTACCAAAGCCTGCACAATTGCTGTAAGAAACACCATCACCAGATGAAGCAAATCTACGGTTACATTTAGAGCCATGTAGATCTATTTTGTACATTTTATCTATTATACACTCACCTAAAGGATTATTAGGAACACCATACTAATACTGTGTTTTACCCCCTTTCGCCTTCAGAACTGCCTAATTCTATGTGGCATTGATTCAGCAAGGTGCTGAAAGCATTCTTTAGAAATGTTGACCCATATTGATAGGATAGCATCTTGCAGTTGATGGAGATTTGTGGGATGCACATCCAGGGCACGAAGCTTCCGTTCCACAACATCCCAAAGATGCTGTATTGGGTTGAGATCTGGTGACTGTGGGGGCCAATTTAGTACAGTGAACTCATTGTCATGTTCAAGAAACCAATTTGAAATGATTCGAGCTTTCTGACATGGTGCATTATCCTGCTGGAAGTAGCTGTCAGAGGATGGGTACATGGTGGCCATAAAGGGAGGGACATGGTCAGAAACAATGCTCAGGTGCCTAAAGTGTGCCAAGAAAACATCCCTCAAACCATTTCACCACCACCACCAGCCTGCACAGTGGTAACAAGGCATGATGGATCCATGTTCTCATTCTGTTTACGCCAAATTCTGACTCTACCATCTGAATGTCTCAACAGAAATCGAGACTCATCAGACCAGGCAACATTTTTCCAGTTTTCAACTGTCCAATTTTGGTGTGCTCTTGCAAATTGTAGCCTCTTTTTTCTATTTGTAGTGGAGATGAGTGGTACCCGGTGGGGTCTTCTGCTGTTGTAGCCCATCCGCCTCAAGGTTGTGCGTGTTATGGCTTCACAAATGCTTTGCTGCATACCTCAGTTGTAACGAGTGGTTATTTCAGTCAAAGTTGCCCTTCTATCAGCTTGAAGCAGTTGGCCCATTCTCCTCTGACCTCTAGCATCAACAAGGCATTTTCGCCCACAGGACTGCCGCATACTGGATGTTTGTCCCTTTTCACACCATTCTTTGTAAACCCTAGAAATGGTTGTGCGTGAAAATCCCAGTTACTGAGCAGATTGTGAAATAATCAGACTGGCCCGTCTGGCACCAACAACCATGCCACGCTCAAAATTGCTTAAATCACCTTTCTTTCCCATTCTGACATTCAGTTTGGAGTTCAGGAGATTGTCTTGACCAGGACCACACCAATAAATGCATTGAAGCAACTGCCATGTGATTGGTTGAGTAGATCATTGCATTAAGGAGAAATTGAACTGGTGTTCCTAATAATCCTTTAGGTGAGTGTATGTACAATACAACAGTATAAAAAGGCAATTTTTTATCCTTTGCACATGCTATATATATTTAGTGTGTTTACATTTACTGTACCATTATTTGTGCTTTGGAATGTATTGAATCATGTTAAAATACAAATATCATGTTTTGCATTCATGTTCCTTTCTTGTTTGTGTACACAGAAACCAGACATTATAACAACAGCTATTCATCAAGTGAAACAGTTTCTGATATTATTTTTGAGTGTCACTTCAGTGTGTTATTGGTTTTCACTGTGCTAGATTAATGTATGTTTTCAAGGGAGAGAGTAGAGGTTTGGAGTTGCTGTGTTTCATTTTGCAAGGTATCTGAGGGGTTCATAGGACTTGTCTAAATGGTTTGTGCTTAAAAAAAAATTGTTAGCAATTCGGAAAAACTGTGACCACAAATGTCAATATACATAGTATACATACTAGAAGGATCTTGTGCTACGCCCCTGAGCATGGTTAACCCTATTTTATGTCTGTGCCTTTTGTTGGTACTATAATTATAAAGGAGTATGTATTATAAAAGACAAGCAAACAAAATCACAGCTTTGTTATTAATTTAAATAATTTTACCATAGATGATCAGTGGTGATCAAATAGAATGTCACAAAACAGCTTAAACGTCAATTTATTTTGGTCGAGCAAAATAAAGTGCTACCCACATTTATTTACTTTAATTTCCATTTTGTTCTTTACAAACTCAATGATACTGAATGCCCCGATATTAAACATAATACACAAAGCAAACAAATAACTGCAAAAACAAATCAATCTCCATTCTTGCTAATAGTAACTCAAATGTCATTTCTTTTATGCATCAATAAGGACTGATTGCTGATTGAACAATTGTGCAAAGACATTTTGTACATGTGCAGAAGACGTACACACGTTTGAGAGTAGCTTGTGCCAGTTGATACAACAGAGTTTTGTGTCTCTTTGTAGAGAGTTGTGTTTACGGTTTCGCAGAGGTTTTAGCATGTGCGTCCTGTGTGAAAACAAATATAAATGACCCACTGTTTTGCCAAAATATTATACTCACAAAGCTAAGGTTGAAATTAACTGGACCCCAACATCACTGGAAGTGTCCTGGGAAATTAAAAGTGTGAACGCCCATCCACCATCCATCTTACACAATGTCTCTAGGAAACCGCATTAGTATTTTACATGTAAAAGTGCTCACCATTTAATAGGGTTTTCAACCAAACATGAAATATTATATCTCTCTTTATTGTGCCCACCTCGTGACAACGTTTCATACTACATCTGATTTAGGAGAGCAGGCGTCTCACGCACACACAAATCCAAATGCAAGTACACAGAAGACACATGCTCTCCTTACACACTCAGACCCATGCACACCTGTGCACACAGACGCACGTCGGTGCACACACTCCCAGCAGGTTGTGAGGGAGTCAGGCTTTGGCTGACAGATTGAGAAGGTGGATGCATCGCTGCAGGGGCTTCTTCTCTAAACAGGAGAAGTGTGAAGGCTTTTGACCACAAATGGAAGAATACAGACGTCCACAAGTCCCGATCCTGTCTCCCTGCCCTTTCTTCCTTGCTCTATCCCTTATCCTATCCCCTCTCTCCTGAGATCACTCCAGATCCATTTTCAAGAATTATAGCCAGCACAACACCACGGCTGCTCCATCTGCAAACATCTGCACCATTACAGAGGCACGCACACCAGGAAGTAACGCCGTCCTACCTCAACTCTAGTGCTGAATATTAGCGTGGCTCAGTGCTGAGCAGATCTGGAGGAAGAAGACATTACACCGTCTCCCTTCATTGTACCCATGTGTCCTCCCTCCCCATTCGGTTTCTATTCTGGCTGTGTAGTTAAAGTCCAGGTAGAAGAGGCACAATGGGGCGATTTATGATGGGGCAGCTGGATAATGTGTTTTTCTGGGATTGATTGTGGAGCCTGGTAGACTTGCCATCTCACTGAGAGTTGAGAACCTCCAGCTGAGAAAAATACACTGATTTCCTCGGGGGGGGGGGGGTGTACAGGAGAGAGAAAGGGATGGGTGTACGGAGGGAGACAGAGATGGGGAGTGTGAGGAAGAGAGAAGGGGGGGGGTGTATGGAAGGAGTGAGAGATAACAGAAACACAGGAATATAAACCAGTACCAAGAGAGTGCCACAGAGATGTATGGAAGGACAAAGACTCAACAAGATGGTGGAAGAAACGATACACTCTTAAATAAACAATTCAAAAAGGTTTCTTTATTTGTCCTCATTAAATTACAATTTTCTGGTTTCTAGAATAACACTTTTTGGTTCCAATGAGAACCCTTTTGATGACATATGGAACCTATTTGGATAATGTTGAATTTTCAGTGGAAAAGTTTCTATATGAATATATATGTTTCTATTTGTTAAAAAAGTTTGAAATATCCAATAAATTTTGTTCCACTTCATGATTGTGTCTTCACAAAAAATTACAGTTTTCTATCTTTATGTTTGAAGCCTGAAATGTTCAAGGGGGCGAACACTTTCGCAAGGCACTGTATGTATATATGTAACCGAAGAGGAAACACACTTGGAACCATAAAAAAGGGTTCACCTAAGGGCACAAATGGACAAAAACACTGGAGGGAGATAATGATGTGGAAAACGGGGAAAAATGGACACGTAAAATGGAGCAATGTGTGTACAGTGGTAAAAGAGGCAGAGAGAGAGAAGTTAGGACTGTCTATCATCTCAGATCAGCATTATTTCCCAATTCCTACTCAGATGGATTGTTTTTAATTGCAAGAGAGAGAGGAAGACAGACAGAGAGAGAGAGCTATTGGCTGGGGAGATGGTGATCTCCTTCTGGAGCTAGTCTGTCAGCGTTCATTTGTTCTCCAGAGACTCTTTTATCCCTTCATCCATCCCTCCATCCCCACCTGCTGGGCAAACAGACATGTCGCCTGTTTATGGAGAGGCTCTTACACACCATCTCCCTACTCACCACTCTATAAATATCCAGCCCTGTGTACACACACACACGCACACACACACACACGCATGCACAAATTAGAGGAACCTCTCCCAGTGACCATATATAGCTGTGCTATATCAGGTCAAAGTGCTTTAATAAATAGGCTCTATTTCATCACATTACCGCTGTGAACACACACACTCAGACACAAACATGCACACGCATGCGCACAGTCACAAACACACGCACACTATGACATGATGACGACGGAGCGTCATGCTCACTCAACCCTGTCCTTTGATTGGTCATTAGCAAGTGCAACCGGACACCTAAGAAAGAAAAAGAGCCATACAACAGGATACTCATGTACCTTTAAAAACACCCATACACACACACAAACACAGGCTCACATGCCCACACTGGTCTCTTCCTCAACAGCAAGTAATTATATGCCTCATTTAATTACACAGAGAGAGTTAATCTCAATGACTAAATAATTGGCAGTTGCGACAGAGTGACTTGCTTTGGCTATGAGAGCAGTTAAGAAATTGTGTACCGGGGGTCTGGGTGGCGTAACGCATAAATCCCTGCATTGTAGGACAGTCTATGTCATGATAGTCAGTGGTTTTAACCTGAATAAGGGTTATCCGGCTTTCCTTGGACCTCCTGCACGAGGCAGCACGAATTGGCATTCCGCTGCCCCAGATTTTGGTTAAATAAGCCAAAAATTATCTACCTAGCCACGTCGATCTCCAGCATCTCCTTGTGTGCAGATCAGGCACCTGTAAATTCAATTGTGGAAGTATAGTTGGTGAGCGTAATCGAATCGTACATGATCTTAACAAAGGCTTCCGTGTTGGATGAGCAGTGAAAAAAACCCTGTGCGCGCCCCTCGCCTTCCTGTATCTGTTCAAGAAGTTGCGGAGCTGCTGACATGGCAGGGTTAGTGGGAATTATGAGGTGAAAAAAATGGGAGAAAAAATAAAATCAATTTTGTACCTTTTATGCCAAGGACCATACCGTAGCTAAGCTAAGCTAATATACCCCAGTTAACAGTCTTTAATTATGACTATAGCTGGAAAACAACATTCAGTCATATTTGAAAGTTTGTGAACCCTTTAGAATTGTCTGTATTTCTCCATAAATAGTCCTAAAACTAGATAAAGAGAACACAGTATAACAAATGAGACAAACATATTATACTTGTGTCACTTATTTGAGGACAATGATCCATCTGTGAGTTGCAAAATATGTGAACCACTAGGATAAGCAGTTAATTTGACAGTAAAAATAGAGTCAGGTGTGAGTGGGCACCCTGTTGTATTTAGAGAACAGGGATCTATTAGTGTGATCTTCACAACACATGTTTTTGGAAGTGTACGTTTGCACGAACAAAGAAGATTTTTTAGGATTTCAGAAAAAAAAGCTCATTAGGCGGAAAAAGTTTACAAAGCCAGACAGATTGTAAACAAATGGAGGACATTGAAGACCATTGTTACCCTCTCCTGAAGTGGTCGACCAAACATGTATCACCCCAAGAGTAAGGCATGTAATAGCCTGCAAGGTCATAAAGGAACCCAGGGTAACTTCTAAGCAACTGGTAACACTTTCTATGAGGTACATTCTATAATGCTTTATAAAATCATTCATAATGCATTATAACACTACCAATAAGTGGCACATCCCACGAATAGTGGAATTCATATCCCATCACCTTTTTAAAAGTTGCTTAAAGGAAAATAGTAAAATGTTTGACTTATTATGATTTGTAAGCCTTTATTTAGAATAGTGCTGATCTATAGCACATTCACAAAATTTCAAGCACCACTGTATGAGGACATTGCTGGATGGATCACATTAAACTAGCCAAATGATGATCAATCAAAAAATTTGGCTAGCTAACAGTTAACAGCTATTATTCATCTTTAAATATGGTTTGACTTGCTTACCAGCCATGACTATAGACATTAAGGATGAGCGAGTAACTCGGCTGAAACAAGTATCTTTTAAATGTACTTTTTCCGAGCACTAATATAATCCGGATGTGTCAATATCCATACTCGTGTTGAAGAAATATCCTCATTAAGTAGTAGTGCTACTGCCCACACACAGACGCAGTCCCGCCTCCTCACAAGCAACCTCTCTCCACGAAAATATATTGGTCGCTTCACGAGAGCATACCGTCAAAGCACCGTCAATGTGGTTTTTGCGTTGCTGCACCCAAAGCGTTACTGGAGGAAAATCTACAAATGTCCGTGAAGCAACAGCAGAGATGTTCTTCGGTTTTACTTCTACGTAATTTGCTACTGTCAACAACTACACACCACAGCAAAAAAAATAAGGCTGCCCCTGTTCTATGTTTCAAATAATACAATAAAGTAAATCAGTGTCCTTATGACGATGAATAAACTATTTAAAACAAATAGGCTACATCCTAAAGATTTGCAATTTTGGTTCATTAAGCTGCGCACATAATGCACACATCCTACTGTTTTTTAAAGACGACAGGCTGATAGAGAGAGCGATAAAATCTCCCAATAGTGTCTGCGTGCAGGGGGCACAGGGTTGCCAGGTCAAGCAAATATTTCTAAACCAATGATTGTTCAAAACTAGCCCAAAATGCCTTAAAACTAGCCCAATGTCTTTATTTACATGTTTTTGCCAATTCAGAATATACATGTTTTGCCATTTCTTTTCTCTGTAATTAAATGTAAATTTATCTGTGATTTCTGTTAAGCAGTCATTATATCAATTTATAATAATATTCAGGTGAGCAAGGAAATATTTATCTTCCGCAGTCTGTAGCCATAGGTATGGTAGCTACAGCATCAACTCAAATCAATTTTTTTATTAGAAACTTCAATAATTAATCTTTAGAAATCAATAACGAAACTTTCAGCATGGGCCTGGAGATTTTAGCTTTGTTTAGGTTGTTTGGGAATTTATATTGGATCTACTATCCTCACCAAACATTTTTCTTACTATAGCTCATAAAATTAAATCATCAAATATACTATTTCAATATATTTAGGCTTCATATAGACTTTAAATATTATAATATATAGCTTAATGTTTGACTGCACAGCACACATACACATAGAGACTCTCTTTCTTGCATTTTAAATATTTCTCTTACTTTTGTGATCAAAAACATTGCTCTGAAGCTCAATTCTGAGGCTGTTCTGTTTTTTACTAAATATAGCAACTTCTGATCAACCCATATCAATTTCAGGCTTAAATGTAAACTACCGGGTTAAACCACACACATTTCCGGTTAAGGCACCCTTTCCGAGTACAGATACGGACACAGATCATTTTGTTGGTTGAACAGATACAGATACAGTTAATGGTGTACTCGCACATCCTTAGTAGTCATGACAGTGATGTTTGAAAGAAACCTTCATTGATTGCTTGCCAATGTAAAGTTTTTTTCAAAGCTTTCCTCTGATGAAGTTAGCTACATTACACAATGCAAGCTGTTTTCATAGCAAAGGTTACATTCAAATTAAATGATACCCTCAGGAAATTACATGGTGTTTGCTAATTACTGTGTTAATAAAAAGCATGCCATTACTTTTAGTTTAGTTGTAAATTATAGTCTACAATGGTTTTACGTGCAATAATTGGAAAAATTCAAGTTCTGAAGTGCTTATTACAAGTTGATTATGAGATGGTTTAACATGTAATACACTATATATATATATATATATATATATATATATATATATATATATATATATATATATATATATATATCTATGGACAGACTATGGACTATTCTTCATTCTGTAGTTACAGTGCCTGAGAGTGTATATTTGTACTATTGTGTACTAGTGTGTACTATTTTAATTATTTTTATTTTACTTGTTTTAATTTCATTCTTAACTGTTTTAAATTCTTATGTTTTCCTCTCGTAAAACCACCTTGAATGTAAAGCACCAGAATGAACTTGCCCTGCCTTATTTAAATGATCTAAACACCATATTTCAGTCATTTTTAAGGATGTTTAAGGATTTTTATTATTATTGTGGATTGCTGACATCAGTCTCAGTGGTTCTGACATCAGTCTCTGGGAGTCAGACCAGTAGTCAGAAGGTTGCCAGTTTGATTCCTCAATGTGACAAATGTCGTTGTGTCGTTGACCGAGGCAGCTTACCAAATGTTGCTCCGGGGGGGTATCCCTGTAATAACTGTATGTTACTCTTTATAAGTGTGTCTACTAATGGACTCAAATGAAAATTATTCAAATGTTTAGTTAAACATACTAAACTGAAATGGTAAAATTGGCAAATTATATGCCTATCAGTAGTCAATAGGCAGTATTTACAGTTGTTAAAGTACTTATAGTTTTTACAGCTGAGTGTTTGTTGCTGATAGATTTTGCAATATATACCATTTAACATTTACCTTTCAACATTTACCATTCAACATTTACCATTCAACATTTACCATACAACATTTACCATTCAACATTTACCATACAACATTTACCATTCAACATTTACCATTCAACATTTACCATTCAACATTTACCATTCAACATTTACCATACAACATTTACCATTCAACATTTACCATTCAACATTTACCATTCAACATTTACCATACAATATTTTCCATTCAACATTTACCATACAACATTTACCATTCAACATTTACCATTCAACATTTACCATTCTTACCATACAACATTTACCATTCAACATTTACCATTCAACATTTACCATTCAACATTTACCATACAACATTTACCATTCAACATTTACCATTCAACATTTACCATTCAACATTTACCATTCAACATTTACCATTCAACATTTACCATTCAACATTTACCATACAATATTTTCCATTCAACATTTACCATTTAATATCCACCATTCAATAATTAGAACACTCTACTGCACACTGTTGACTTAACTCTATTTAATTTATTGAAGGCAAAATACACGTTTTTACCATTTACCATTTCATATCTATCATTCAATATTTACCATTAATATTTAACATTTATAATGATCCCCCCTATGGGGATCGTACATTGTTTAGTGTTTCTTGTCAAGCGTTCCTTTTGAGTAGCTCCCCCATGTGTTAATGTTCAGGTTTCTTCCCTGTGGGTTTGTTTTGGTTCAGGTTCCCGCTTCTACAGTCACATGACCATATCACATGTTTTATGTAACCAATAGATCGTCAGCATCCTCTGATTAGTTCACAGATATATTCTATTATCCGTCATTAAGTCTTGTATTTGTTGGCTTGTTTGAATCAATTCCCTGTCGGTCATTGTTGCTGTGTCAAGCAGGCGTGTATGTCGTGTTATGTGTATAGTCAGATATATTTCGTGTTTGCCCCTCGAGGCAGTATTTCGGTTAAAGAGTGTTTTTCATGAATAAACACCTTTTGTTTGAAGCCTTCGCATTTGTCTTGCCTTTACATATAGCGCTCCACCGTTAGTTTATGACACCATTTAATATCTACCATTCAATCATTACCATTCTATATTTAACATTTAATATCTACCATTCAATATTTACCATTCAATATTTACCATTTAATATTTACCATTTAATATTTACCATTCAATATCTACCATTAAATATTTACCATTACATATTTAGCATTCAACATTTCCAATTACATTTTTACTAATCATTATTTACCATTCAATATTTACCATTCAATATTTACCATTTAATATTTACCATTTAATATTTACTATTCAATACATAACATTCATCCAAAACAATCTCAAACACTGTCAAGTGTCTTACAGTCTGCAATTTCCCTGTCATGACACACATCTGATGAGGCTGTGGCCCTGACTGGACCACTCAACAATATAGTTAATATGTTCATTTAACAAGTTTTAGACAAGTGTAAATTGGAAATGCTTGTTACTTCTGGTTATCCCACTCTCCATCATGACAAACCATCTGACAGTGTAACCAAGGTCAAAGTCAGCCATTAAAGACAACTATCGGGATGCAATTTTGGAAACATTACAGATTTAAAACTAGCCATCTTTCACTTATTTGCCAAATGCTTTAACTGTTAAGCTGCAGTAGCTAAAATAAATCTATTTTAAATGAGATGAGAGAGATGCCTGATTCCACCATTGCCAGTAACCTTTTTGACCAACTGACAGAAGTATTTTCTCTGAAGGAAATTTAGCATTTTCACAGGATTTGAGATATAGACATAGCAACGATGATTAACTGTCCTGACAAATAGAAAGCCTATCAAAAGAAATCCAAGCAACACTGGGAAATGTTTATTCCCTTGTTTATATCTGTTGTCTGACTATTGAGTTGGGGAAGCTTGGTTTCAGCTAAAACATTATTATTTCTAGGGGAGTGCATAAGGTGTATATTGTGTGTATCATAAAGGTCCAACCTAACCTTCTATGTGCCACATCTCTTCCCAGTATTTGGTTCAGTCCAGGATGATTACTGCCAATGTTGGCACTTGTTATAAAGAGAATTCAGAAAAAGACAGTGTGAGCAAAGAGGGATTTCTCTACTTGCTTTGTGCTGCCTCTTCTCCGATCCTTCCTGCTGGCTCCACAGCTCTCATGTTTCTTTAAACGCTTCGCCTCAACTGGCCAAAATGCATCTGCTGGGGGAGAGCAACTCCGCTAGGGGAACAAAACACCAAAAACAGACTCTGCAGCGCAGAGCATCCCTGATCTAATGTGGTGATGGGGAGGTTTGTATGTGTGTTTGTGTGTGCGTGTGTGTGCATGTGTGTGTGCCTGTGTGTATGCATGTGAAAGCCATTAGTGTTGCTAAATGGAAAATAATGCTTCAGATAGAATCCGCCCTCCTACAGCCAATTAAGTACATTCCAAACAATGCTTTTTATATTTATTTGTGGTCCACGTATTACTTCATTCCTTTGCATGAGCAGCAGCACAGCAGTGCAATTAGAGGCAAGAGGACAATGCGTCTTCCTGGGAACCGTTCCTGAGGTAAACAGAGCACTTAAAGAGTCTCGTCCTGCTCCGATTCAGTGAGGTGGCGATGCGGCTACACAACTGTTCCTCTCTAATCATCCTTTTTGCTCCGTTTTTATTTCACTTCTCATCTTGCCGTCTCGCTTCTCATATTTCATTCAAAGGGCCTGCAGCGTACCTTACTAGACACCTGCAAGTGTGTGTGTGTGTGTGTGTGTGTGT
>JACXGM010029733.1:0-13558 GCA_016801145.1 Umbra pygmaea
CATCCAGAGTGATCATGGGCCTCTTGGCTGCATCTCTGATCAGTCTTCTCCTTGTATGAGCTGAAAGTTTAGAGGGACGGCCGGGTCTTGGTAGATTTGCAGTGGTCTGATACTCCTTCCATTTCAATATTATCGCTTGCACAGTGCTCCTTGGGATGTTTAAAGCTTGGCAAATCTTTCTGTATCCAAATCCGGCTTTGAACTTCTCCACAACAGTATCTCAGACCTGCCTGGTGTGTTCCTTGTTCTTCATGATGCTCTCTGTGCTTTCAATGGACCTCTGAGACTATTACAGAGCAGGTGCATTTATACAGAGACTTGATTACACACAGGTGGATTCTATTTATCATCATTACTCATTTAGGTCAACATTGGATCATTCAGATATCCTCACTGATCTTCTGGAGAGAGTTTGCTGCACTGAAAATAAAGGGGCTGAATAATTTAGCTCGCCCAATTTGTCAGTTTTTTATTTGTTAAAAAAGTTTAAAATATCCAATATATTTCGTTCCAATTCATGATTGTGTCCCATTTGGAAATGGCTCAACCATTTCCAGAAAATATAAATAAAAGAATAGGCAGAGCAACAATTCAAGGCAACTTGTAAGTCTGACTCAAACAACTGTTTGCTTAGACAAGTAGCCTATATTTCAGTTTAATAGAAGCACTTTGTAGCATTTCACTGGTGAGAACAGTAGGGTACTTCCTTTTTCAGAGACCTGTTTATAAAGCTATTAAAACTGTATTGATTTTTAAAAAATATGAAAAAAGCTATTCATATGGGGTAATGTTTGCTTACACTACAGTCTGTAATGTTTTGTTACACAAAAAAGCACTGCCTAAAATGCATAATAATTATCAAAAAAGGACCTGCAATCGCTGCATTGCAATATCGACTCAAATGGCAAAATAAGAAATCAGTACACTAATTGCAATTCCTGTGTAATGTAAGTGCATGTAAGGTGAAATGTATAGAATACTCAAGGGAATTCATCAATTTAAATAAATGAACAAACACTGGCAATGGAATTTCTCTGTTCATAATCCCACCCACTCGCCTGATTTGTTCCGGGCAAGTACTAGGTATTTTCTTTTCTGATTATAGCCCAAACCTGTCTGCTTTCAAGCAGGCTGGGGATAGATTGAAATGCAATCCAACCCGTGAAATGTGTGGTAGGGCACAGCACAGTATTGTAAGGGAAAATGGGCATACGTGCTGAAATATGTCTTGCATGGAAGCTACTTCATATACAAATCAAGTTCAAGTTTCAAGTTCAATAACTAAATAAACAGTAGCTACTGAAAATTGATATCAAATGGAAACAATTGCCATTTTCTATTCACAAGACCATGTTTTCTTTATCTTTTCTTGTTTTTTATATGTATTGATGTATAGCTAGTCAGGTGGGAAAGACAACTGTATGTTTGGAATGGGTCCAAAAAGATGATAAAATGTACCTACTTAATTTGTTCCCCTAATATATGCATGCCAAGTTTGTTTTAAAGACAAGGGCTCTGGTGAATTTTTTTTTTCTTGGGTATGGTGGGCCATATTGATACCCAGAATGTTTACCAGACCCCTCCCCCAATAAATAACAAAAAATCCCTAACTTTTAGCATTATGATATTGAAAAGAGCATTGTATGTTAAATACAAAGTAGGTTATGCTTACAGAATGGTAATATGGTTATTTTAATCAATCCGGTTAATATTTAATCTACAAACTCCATTGACGGCTTTACAAGCACAGCTAGAAATCACATAACCTTGTTAGATGAGAAATTGATTTGATATTTTTTATTTTCTCAAAAATAGACCTTCCCTGTACATTCTCAGTCTTTTGTGGACTTTGAACATTTACTTGTGTTTCTATTTAAAGTACAATAAAATGCCACACTGGACAAAAACATTGCTAAAAATATAACTTGGGAAAAATTCAACCTGGCCCCGTTGTCATTTTACATTACATTTACATTTTAGTCAATTAGAAGAGCTTTTACAGAGTGACATACATTCAAGATAAACTAGTTTAAACAACCACAACTCTGTACTTTGTAGTAAGAACATTCAAAATTTGAAAATGTGAATTGTCAGAACAACTGTGCTGGAAAAAGGATCATACAAATAAACATAAAACATTTTTAAAAGACAACAGAGGTGGTGGGGTTTGAGTTATTGAAGTAGCCTACTTATTGAAAATAAAGGATTTCAGATGTTTCCTTAAGGTTGGTAAAGACTGCTGTTTTGCCTCATTGACATGACATAACTTGAATCCAAACACTATACATTCAAAGTTACTAGTTTGGTTCAACAAGCTAACCACGCAATAACACAGGGCTGCTACAGTGGCGTTCTATTCCCAGCAGATCCAAGAGAGATGGGCGGATATATGGAAGGATATACAGACAGACAAGAAGACTTTTCTGGTGCCATAATAAGTAGGTTACATACACTATAAGATGTTGCTGGCAGTTAGGCCCCGATCGCATGTGCTGTCAGTGCTCAGGGATTTCGTTCTCTGTGTCTGGTGAATGATGACAAGTCCTGTTGCCACTTGCCATGCGTCTGTCAGAGACCTTTCAAAGTGCATAGGAGCCCAGTGGCAGTTCAGCTTGGCTCTTTATACCAGAGCTCACAGAGGTGGATGTTGCAAACAGCAGAGAAGGGGAAAATATTCTCCCGTCCTTCACAGGACTTATGATTTCACTTGCACTATTGCTAAGGTTCTCTCTCTAAAGCTGATAATCTCTCACTTTGTTTAAAAAATGAAAATCCTACTTTATATGGTGTGCCCTATAATTGCATCCAATCTTGTGATTTCAGTTAGAACTTACAACCTTGTATTTTTGCTGCCACTCCAAGCAGGCTTAAGAGAGTCAAAGATCCAAGCATGTTATTTCAAAACTAGCCCTGGCAATGAAATCTCCTTCTTTTCACAATGCTTGTTCAACCAGGAAGTTAGCAGATTCAGCACATATGCCCCTTCATGGGCCCTTGAAAACATTTGTGCACTAAATGGTGAATACGATATGTATGTGCATTGTGTTCCATTAACTGTGTTGTATTGCATATCGCTATTCATTCACCAGTACCTTGCATTGCACAATGGGCCACTCAGTGAGTAGGCCTAAAGGGAGACTTAGCACTTTACTCTAAGCTTTGCGTTGTGGGTGACCTGATAGGCTTACAACACTAACCTCTGTGATCAGTAAGAGGAGCAGGATGTCAAGGTGTTCTCATAACAAGGAGTTTGGTCTGGCTTTTTTCATGATAAAAGCAATAAGTTCAACTGGATTAAAGCCCTATATATGTGAATGAACACACAGATGTACATGGACTTAAGCGTGCACGTGCACACGTTTGTTTTAATCAAGGTGCATTTGTTGATGTATGATGTCATAGTCTAGTTACCCCATGTAGTTCCATTTTTTGCAGATGGCTGAGCTCTTAGCTGTAGGCCTTTATTTCACACATAATAATAATACTAAGAAACAGGATATGCTAAGCACAAGGTAAATTGGTCCATAGTGTCTTTCTTCCCCGTCCTACTAAGCCAAGTATTCAGCTATTATCAACTGGTAAAGCATATCATGTATGCACAGGGCTTAGTGAAACGCTGCAGAGGTATAAACACCCCTCAGAAAAGACTGAGCCCTGGTCCGCTGAAGCAGTAGAAACAAATGCTCTGAACATCTGGCCTTTTCTTTTTCAAATCCTTCTCTTTTAGAATCGAATGAGCTATTATACTCTTATTTTATGTAATAACACTGTAACTTTATAGCTCTCTATGGCTCTGTCTGTCTGTCTGTCTGTCTGTCTGTCTGTCTGTCTGTCTGTCTGTCTGTCTGTCTGTCTGTCTCGCTCATACAATATAGGTGTAAATGTTGCTTCACTCTTATCAACATTTTATTTTTTCAATAGTGGAATGCAATATTAGTATAAGTTTCACAGATTTGTTTTACCAACTAACAATAACAATAATAGCACATTTAGAGATCTATCCCCATTTTATGCAAGCATAAATAGTAGGTCAATTCAACTAAATGAAAATGTAAGAAAACTAGTATTTAGTCGCAACTCCCTATATTATGCAATAACAGTGGTGAGTGGAGTATTATATTTTCAGGTATCATCCTTATGGGCTATTTCTTGTCTTCAGGATTTTCTGACTTTTCAGCAAGTGAAATTGATGTTCAGTAGGATTTAATTCAGCAGACTAACTTGCCCAGTTTAAAACATACCACTTCTCCCCATATGAACTCCTTGGTTGAGGATGCAGTGTGTTGTGGTTTGTTATCCTGTTGCGTTGTGAAGTGCCGCCCAATAAATCTGATGGCATTTTCTTATACACGATAAGCCAAGATGCTTCTGTGAACCTCTGAAATCATTCTTACTATTATTCCTATCATCAGTAAAGAAGAGTCACATGCCCATGCCATGACACTACCTCCACCATGCATCACAGATAAGGTGGTATGATTTGGATCATCTGCAGAAACATTTTTCTCTATGCTCATTTTTTTTCATGACATTACAAATGGCTGATTTGGCTATTACTAACTTTTGTGCTATGAATGTTTTCTTTGAAAGTCAGTTGCCTAGAATTTGTGTTGGACTATTCCTACTGACACCAAACGCAGTGTCCAAAGGCACCTGATCTGCATAAAAGGAGTCACTGGATGTGAGCAACGTGGCAGGATAGATAATCAGATTAATTTAACCCAAATCCCGGGCAGCGCTATATTCAGGCTCGAAACATAAAGATCATGATGTGGACTGTCCTGCAATTGCAATTAATGACGTGGGGGGGGGGTCTCATGGCGTGGGGGGCTACCATAATAGAGTGTGCCAACACAAGATTTACGACACGGATTCACTACAGGGTTATGAGACAAGGCAACCCTGTCCAACATTCATCTCATTAACCAATGTGAGACCCCCCACTGTTGCCTGCTGGATACACATCATTCATAAATGCCTTCATACTGTTTATGCTATAAGACTAGATTGGCAAAGCACATATAAACATTGAATGATTATTTCTTTATCTGGCACAGTTGACTCAGCACATGCAGTGACCTGTGTGGCTGTGGAACATCAGGCTCCAATAATATTTGCCGGACTTCAGTTGGGTGTTGTAGCAGTTGTTGCAGAAGGGCTTCAAATGTCAGCAGATGACCGATCACTGTTTGATTTCAAGCAAAACATTAAGCTTAACATCAGTGTTGAGTAAGGTGTTTTCATTTGATTTTATCAGGATCAGGACCTGTGAGTGATTTATCTTTTTTAGATGTAAAAAGAAAAACATTGTTAAATATTATTATTTAAATGATGAGATGATTAAAACCGTACTGTGCAGGTCTCTACTTGATGATAATAGCAGGCTGCTCTCCCTGTAGGCGGGTATTAAACATCTCTCAATGTCCTTGAAACCTGGACCAAACCGGCTGAAAAAGAGTCTTAATGGTTCTAGTGTTTTTGATGGCCCTATGAAGGGTCCTATGGGGCGCAGATGGCTCAGTGGGTAGGGAGTCAGACTTGTAGTCAGAAGGTTGCCAGTTAGATTCCCGATTGAGCCAAATGTCGTTGTGTCCTTGGGCAAGACGCTTCACCCTAATTGCTTCCAGGTCGTTGCTGTAAATAAGAAATTGTTCTTAGTCAACTTACCTGGTTAAATAAAGGTATAAAAAAAACATTGAAGTAAATTATTGAACCTTTCTCTGTTCTGTTGTTCAGACAGTGTTATGGAGCATTCAATGTGTTTCTCTGTATTGTTTTACTTGCGTTTCTGAAGAAGCTGCCACGAAAAATCCTGCTGTTTTAGAAAAATTACTAAACTTAGCAGTTGTTTGCATGTCACAACATCTTTAAGAAGTCAGACTAGGTTTACAGTGTCAACAAATGGTTTAATTGCAGAGGTAGAGACTGTGTCTGTCTGTGTGAGAATGCACATGGTAGACATGTCTGTGCCATTGTCTGGATGTATGGATGCAAGGATTGGATGCCACACACACACGTGCACACCATTATGTGTGCTGATAATATCTGTCTGTCTGTATTTTTGTCTCTGTCTATATTTATTATTTTCAATTTACTGTTATTTAACCAGGTATATTGATTAAGAGCCATTCATGATTTGCAGCAATGACCTGGGGGAATGTTATGACACCAGTCAGATACCCTAAACACGTTGCCCTAACTTGTGTCTCTGTTTTGACTCTGTCTATACAGTATCTCTCTCTATCTCTTTATCTCTTTCTATTTCTTCTACACACACACTCTCACACACACACACACACACACACACACACACACACACACACACACACACACACATACACACACGCTCACTGTACATATATACACACACACACATAGAGTACGGTACATACAGTACGGTATATGCATACATGCACCGTAACTGAATGGATCAAGACAAAATGGATATGTGTAATGTATTGTGATCAACTGACATCCTTCCCACATGATCCCTGTCTGACTCCATGTTTGTAGCTATTCCAAGCCCAAGGTTGAGTTTGAAGATGGCGCCTCAGTCAACGGGTTTGGAATACCTCAGATGTGGAAGCTAAATTGTTCATTTTGTAACATGACTCCTCCAATGTCTTCCCTTGAGTAAATCACTCAGTCCAGGCCCAACTGTGTTCCACTTCATAATCTTTCCTCAGAAGTAGAAGCTAATGCATTCTGTTGCATACTTGCTAACCTCTCATGGCTAAATCATAATATTCCACCTTCATCCTGTGTGTTCTGAGTAGTTTGCATTGCTACTCTACACGGTAGTTTTATGTCAAGTATTTGTGAAGCTCCATGCTGGTCTACACTCCCCACTAATGACCAAATGACTTAGAATGAGGTGAGTCTGGCTTGCTGCCCACTCTGCTACACACCGCTAATCAAGCAAATGCTCCGGGCCAATGCAAATAAACACGATGGGGCTGCTGAAATGTAGCCTATGGATGCAAAGCTGTAGCTAGGCTAGCCTTTGATGCTATAGATTGTCTAGGCTGGGTATACACTATTGTACAATGTATAGTAAGGGTATAGTAAAACCAGGAACTGACACAGGGTTCCAGGAGAATGTGTAGGCTGTCCAGGGCTCGTCTGGTCTACTGCTTGTTTAAGAAGGTGGTTTATGGTCTATGACTCTTCTCATCACATTCCTTTACACTGGCTGGACTGCTAGCACCTCTCTCACACACACACACACACACACACACACACACACACACACACGTTGCTGTCACACACACACGTTGCTGTCACACACACACGTTGCTGTCACACAGCTGAGGTCTTTCCTCCAAGCTATATTGTTAGGTTTCTCTGCTCCTTACCATTACTGCACGCAAATCACAAGCAAAGCTTCTCTCAACTCAACTGTAATTGTCTTTAATAATGTGTCATTATAGATCTGTTCAATGGGATCTCGTGTTGTTAACGTGGCTCTGAGCCCTTCTCTGTCCCAGCATCGTCTGCTTATGCTGTGCTTTGCAGGGATGTACTTGGTTGTAGTTGTGAACACGACTTTAGAATTACTGTATTGTACTAATCCCCTACATATGCGCAGCTCACCACGTTGTAACTATGTGGAGATGTTTGTGTGTGTGTTTTAAATCTGTAGCTAAAAGCACATGTGTGTCTGTGGATAGAGGATGTTTACCATGGCCCGCTACACACTGAGCACTGAGGACTTTAGTAAATCTGCAGTCGTCTCCTTGGCACAGTGCTTATAGGCCTTGGGTTTGGAGAGGCTTCATGTAAACTGCCTGTAGGATTTGGAGTTGCACGTCATGTGCTGGGCCATATTAACAAACGAGACGTTTCCCAAATGACACCCTATTCCCTACGAGCCCCTGGTTTAAAATATAGTGCACAAAGAAGGGAGTAGGGTGCCATTTGGGTCCATGTGATGTTGATCCACACTGATCATGTCAGGCTAGAGGCAGGCTGGCTCACAACACAGGTCTGGAGAGATGGAGAAGAAACCTCAGAGTTATGGTTGACCTCACTGACTACTAACTTCTCCATTCTTTCCAAACCCCTCCATCTCTGTCTTGGTCCCCCTCTATTTTCTGTAGCTTCACCTCAACTCTCTCTCCACCTCTCCTTTTGTCTCTTGCCCTCTGTAAATAGCCTACTGTTCTCACCAGCAAATTTTTACACGCCATTAAACTGAAATACTTTTCTATGCAAACAGTTGTTTGAAAAATACTTACAAGTTGCCTGGTATTGTTGTTCTACCAATTATTAAATGGTTGAGGTAAACATTTGTTTTCCTTTCTCTATGCATTTTATTTTAGGGCAAATTCTTTCTCTACCGCTGTCATGCACAAATGCTTGAAATGTGCAAACCATTCTTAGATCGGTTGTGGAAACACATCCATTGCCAGCCTCGGCCAGTCCATACCAGCATGGAGTAGCACAGCTCGCATTAAAAGTGGTCAATGGAAAAGGGTCATAAGATGACCATTCACTGGAACTAATGGGCCTGAAAAACAGCCCCAGACCATTGTCCCTCCACTATTAGTAGGGATGTCCACATTGGTGTTTTCAAAAGTGTATATATATATATATATATAATCTAAATATTTTAAATGGTTTTAGTTAGGGCTGAGCGATATTCTCATCACGATGGAATAATGCACTTCAGAGCCTGTTAGCCTGGCAACAGTATATAATGCCCGCAACACAAACTCAGATATTTCATTTCAAAATAATAGCGCTAGATTTATTTCATTGCAATTAACATTGTGAATTCATTGTAAAACAAATTCAATTGTAACCAAATTCAATTGTATTGTGTGTAAAGAAATAATAAGAGTATGTGATAGCAAGAACGGCACATTTAACATGTTTTTAATAACGGATTATTAAAAACATTAACAAATACATTTACACAAATTGATTGAATATATTGTCAGTGTCTCAGGTAAAAAAAAAACTTCAGTACATTTGAAAATCATTCACTAGTCTGTTGTTGCCCATAACAGACTAATTGTAGCAACACATGAACATGGACCCACTACCTATCTATGCAATGAACAAACAATGATTATTGTAATGAATGAGGAGCGCTACTATTTTGAAATGAAATAGCTGTGTTCGTGTTGCGGGCATTATAAATAGTGATGGGACAACCAACTCTTTTACGCGAGTCGGTTCAACCGGACGGTTGTTGGTTGGCCTACCAAGTTAATAGATTCGGTCATCGGTTCGCGTGCCCGCGGGGGGAGGGGACACCCATTTGATTACATTAGACTCATGCAATACCCTCGGTTACGGGCTCGTTCAGTAGCCTCTCCTTGTGACAGCCTCTACCATGCAGCCTGCAACATTAACATAACTACCAAGATAACATGACGTGTATTTGAATGTGATGTACTTCCCCATCGATAATGTAGGAGTCTTGGTTCTCTGCAAGTTTGGGTTATTAATCAAGCCTTGATTCTAGTGCATAGATGATTGTATTCATGGCAATCATCTATGCTTGAATATATTAGACTTGAGCGGTTGCACGGTTACCTTCGGTCTCGTACTTTCGGTCGCCTGGTGCGGAGGTCAGTACTAGTATGTTCCTGCACAACCGGAGGCTGCAGTTTTAGGACCCCATTTCTAGGACCGCAGATTCTGGACCCTAGTTTTTTGTGTTGACGCTTGAAACTTACACATTAATAACCATTCCAATCTATAGACTTCTACTGATTTAGAGGTTTTTGTTAATTTAAATAAATATTATAGACAGTAGAACGATATGGTGAAATGATGTCCACTAGGGATTACAATATCCAGATATTCAGTTGGGCTTCACTTTTCACACAGTAGCATGTTAATATATTTTAGATGGGCTTAACAGCAAAGTTTTAGAGTGGTTAAGGTTAGGGTAAGGGTTTTGGTAAGGCTTATGGATTTAGTGATAGAAAGTAAAAATCGCCTGTCTGTATCACGCTGCAATCTACACACAAAAAACTAGGGTCCTGAAACTGGGGTCCTAGAACTGGCGTCCTAAAACTGCAGCCTCCGGTTGGGCAGGAATACCCTTCTCATGGAGGTGCGCAGTCTTCTCCTACATTCTTAAAATTACTGATCACACTTTGCTGAAAACTTGCATTTATTTGCACAACTAAACACATTAAGGTAGCTGATAACGTACACAGTTTATCAATACTCTGTGATGTTATGTTCAAAATCTGTAAGCTTCTCATGATGGAAATATCCCCTTGCCTAGCCTAATTGGTGAACCGTAGCCTACCTAACGTGCTGTTAATTCTCATTCGGCAAGAGTTCGTTACCTTCTCAACTCGTTCGGGTGCAGGACCGGAAGCGCTGTCGGAACAAATGAGGTAAAAAACAGGAGTGAGTCGGTTCATTGATGCATGGCACTCGATTCTCCTGGTTCAGTGACGAGTCGGGTTAATTAACCGACTCTTCGGTCAGTTCATCAACACTAATTAAAAAGCCACTGTTGCCAGGCGAACAGGCTCTGGAGTGTATATTGTATCGCGATGTGAATATCGCCCAGCCCTAGTTTTAGTACTCATTTTCTGCAGTATCAATACCTAAAGTGTGATTTCTCGCGGTGTCATCTCCTTGACAGCGGGTTGACACACCACAGCTTTCTTTCTCCAGGAAAGAACACAGCAGGACATGTGTTTGGAAATAATTTGCACTTGAGGTAAATGAACAAGGAAAGGCAAAGAATACCAGCAAGCCCATATGCAAGCTATGCTACAGAGCAGTGCTGACGGAAATTGCTAAACAACCAATTTACCAAAGCACCTGAAGGACCAACACACAGACCTCTATAAAGAACTTTAACATTTTGGAGACGTCTTTCCTTTTCAACATCACTGAAGTATTAAACAAGATGGCCCAGTAAACTGTTGTTGATAAGATAGATGTCCTGTTGTTGGCCCAACAGACATTTGGAATTTTCAAAACTAAGCTAATCCCCCTCAGAGCCGTCAGACCTGAGGAATCTCAGACAGCAGAGTTTCAGTGGATAGCAAAATACTTTGACTACGGTCAGAGGTATATTAAATGATGCTGGTCTGCTTAACACACAGTACTGTGAACTTTACTTAATTTGTAAGATAAGTTGATTAGATAATTTAGTAATTTTTAAAGGCCTTGGCCCGTATTCATAAAGATTCTAAGAATACTTTTAGAAAACTCCTAATTTAGCTTAAAAACTTTTACGTAGGAGTCTTAGATTAAGAGCGATTCCAGACCGATCTAAGAGCAACTCTGAGCAAGGAAAAGACAAACTGTCATCTTATTGAGGAGGCGGGGCTTCTTCTTCTGTGGGTTATTGGCGGATCGCAACCAAGTTAAGGTGCATCTACCGCCACCAACTGTGCCGGAGTGTGAGGCTGGTCACGGCCCACCCAATTCAACACAACCCACCACACCCCACGACCCTAGAAATTAAAACACAGCCCACTACCCCACATCACTACCTACCCTCCCCTTCCCTTTCATCAGCTCGTGAACCATCTCCCCTGTGACGTCAGTAATACCCATAAACTCCCTAGCAGCACCCACCACAACATCTATCCTAGCATTCCTTCCCTTCACCTGAATCCCAGGCACCATACACCTCACCTTACCCCCATTCAACACCTCCAACTTAAGCAACTTATCCCTCAGAACCACACTACCCACCACATAAGAACCCTCCCACCACTCAAACACCTAGCATCCACCACCTTCCCAACCTGTTTTCTAATTGCCTTAGTGAGTGACACCGGGTGTAACAGCTTACCTGTCGTTGCCAAAAACTCCACAATCACCTTATACCCCAGATCCCCACCACCAAGTGCCGGCCCTTCACCTTCTCCCGAACTACTCTCACCGCCCTCTTTCTTCCGTGCCCGCTTCTTTTTCCTCTTTACATACTGTGCTTCCTCAAACCCTACCGCCACTCCATCTGCACTCACACTCCCATCCGAGCTCCCTTCCATGCCGACCTCACCCCCGGCACAGCCGTCGGGACCCGCCACCAGCATTGTAGTCCTCCTAGTCTCCCTTTCCAGTGCCAGCCTATCCAGCTCAATTATCTCCGCCAACTCCTCCGCCTCCAACTCCGCCGCCGCCAACTCCACCGCCATGGAACCCCACGAGGACGCCATGCCAACCTTCGTCCCCAATTGTTTCCGTTCAATCGCAGCTGCTTGTTTGAATGCCATCCCTCTCTAGCCTCAGGACCCCGTTGCTATGTATGACACAATCTTTTGAAGACTGTGATTGGTTGGTTGTCCAAGAAGGAAAAAACTGAGCGATTTTAAGTAATCCGTGAAACTGGCACGGATATAGAAGTTAAGGATCCGTGGCAGTTTCACAAAAATTTTCGGCCATTTGGTAAAACTGCCACAGAGTTTGAAATTAAGTGTCCGTGGTAGTATCACGTATTTCGGAGATCACGTTGAATATTTTGGATGTGGGTTCCATCAATTACTCCGACAACAAGGCTGCTATATTCATAAAAGCAGTTTTTATGCCTGCAAGGTGGGAATGTCCAGTGGAAAGGAAATGAACTGCGACGCAATAAGAGGTACCAAAGTGAACGTTCTGAAAGTGCTGTAATTGTTTGTGTGATCACTCTGCTTACAGGAGGTTGTGACAGCCCCAAATCATCACTGCTGCATTGTTGAATTTTTCCAGTTGCCAAATATCTTAATGTAGTGATTACTTTAATTTCTGGCACTATGACATTTCTGCGCTGTGTCGAAGATGTTGGCGTGTCTCTAATAAGATCGGTCACAAACATGATCCCTGCACGATCTAATCTATAGCGTCTTATTGACTCACTGTCATCCATTGTCTGCAACACATTTCTTCTTCCTCTTCGTAATTCCGCCGTTTTCTCCTCTACTGAAGGAACTCTTAAGCCTCTTAAAAGTCCTCATCTGTATTCCTACCAATTTTGGCCTTAGGACCTCTTTTAAGAGTTAAGATGCTTTCTGAATTACTTTTTTCTTTACTAGGATTTTTTTTTTATTTTAAGAGTAAACGCCCATATTTCTAAGAATTTTCTTAGAATGTTCTCACTAGGAGCTACTCTTTGCATTAAGATTCTTTATGAATATGGGCCTTGATCTTAAAAAAAACATTTTTATGAATTTGAATATAATTTATTTCATCATCTTGAGAAATCAAATGTCCATGGTGTTAGGATAAGTAGGGCTGGGAGGTATGGCTTAAATTTAATACCCCGATATTTTTCAAATGTTTGACGGTGTCCCGGTATTTAAAGGTATTTAATTTTTTAAGTAAAGTGTTGAAAGAAATTAATTTGTTTGTTCATTATGATTTTTGTTGGAACACCAATAAACAAGACAATAAGTAAAAGTAGTGCTATTGTTTAAATCTTTATTAAATGCAGGAATACTAATAAATAACTTTGCAACCGCAAAAAAACAAGCCTATCCGCTGTCTATGGCTTTAGTACTGAACCGTGGCATGTCATGGCACCACCACAGTACTTGCTTAGGTTTATGAATTACAAAAAAGTCCCACTGTCATTTAACTAGATTAACTA
>JACXGM010029734.1:0-13557 GCA_016801145.1 Umbra pygmaea
CACATAATCATGACACATCGCACATTATCTAAGCACCCATCTCAATAACATGGATTATCAATAAGACATTATTAGTGTCCATTAGGAAGTTCAATCCATTGTTTATGGCCTGACCAGCCGCGGGAAAACCGTTACTCTGAGTGACGCGGTGCGTGAGTTTTAAAATAGTAGTTTTTGACAATCAAGTGCCACCCCAAATGAAAGACTGGCCCAAGCTGGCCCCCCCAGAAATAATGTCCTGGCTACGCCCCTGAATATATGTATTTTTGCGTGAGAAATACAATGTGTGGCGGGAGTGCGTGACAAAAGAGTGAAATGAGTGACTGTCACTCTCAATGCGTGACACTTGAGAGCCCTGAGAAAGGTGTTTAAACCGCATATGCAAAAAAGCTAACATTTTATTTACTAGTAGAAATTAGTTTTCGCATTTACCTATATTCACATGCTTAATTGATTCATTTAGGCTTTTTCATGCTTACGGCGATTGGTGCTGATTTTGCCCAAACTATGCCAATCTATTCAGGGGGCAATAAACGGGAACAAATACTAAATTAATAGAAGTTTAATTAATTATAGCCTGTTAATGACAGCACCTGCATAATACATGGAAGTCTGCCCGTATTCATAACGTTTCGTTTCCCGACAAGATTGCATAATGTGGCTTTTGATGGATGTATATAAATGTCAAGAAACAAAATTCAAAGAAACGCGCTTATAATGCAAAACTGCACAGATGTTGGCTTGACTGCGTTAACCATAGTGTCGTCAATACAGTAGCTAGCAGGCTGATTGATGCTGACAGTAAGGTCTGTATCACCTAAACATTTGAATTGCATAAAAATTGCATCACTAAAGCAAACTAGCTAATGCCATTTAAATGAAATGGAACTGTACATAAGTGTTCAGACCTTTCATATAAACGATCTAAGTTATCCTTTTTATAGGAACTACTTGATTTGTGGCGTACTAACATGGCAACAGTAAAAGGAGTGGTGGGGGGTACGTTAATGTTTCATGATAACTGCAAGCCTCGTGACTATTTTATTTTGCTAAAAATACTAATTAAACATTAATTTTCACAATTAAAATGTTGGCAACCGTTTTATGAGCACAATAACACACTCCAGACTGTGCGTTGCCAGGGAATAACCGCACACCTCCACAGTGAAAGCGGCTTTCAGCCTCGTGGCTTTCTACACTGCTGAGGTGTGCGGTTATTCCCTGGCAACGCACAGTCTGTCGTGTGTTAATGCTTACTTATACAATATTCCAACCAAAATATCAGTAAACAATGATTACTTAGTTATTGCTTTGATTTGAGTAGAGCTAGTTGTGTTAAACTCTGTGGAATCCACCACCATATTTAACTGCTTCACTCATGATCCCTCTAAAGTCAGTGTAAGTGCTAAGATGCTGTACTGGAAAAGTCACAGTGCATGCACTCACAATTGGGTAGCAAACTGAGTGATCTAGTCGATCCCTGCAGTTGTGGTCAAAGTAGCATGTTATTTTGAAATGTCTCTTTTCATCAGGGAGGATGAGGTTGTTGGACTGACCCGTCATCCACTGGGGCACGTGTGGCACTGCAAGAGGCTCTCTGTCACCAGCTGCACTGTCTGTTACCCGTCATCCACTGGGGCACGTGTGGCACGGCAAGAGGCTCTGTGTCACCAGCTGCACTGTCTGTTACCCGTCATCCACTGGGGCACGTGTGGCACGGCAAGAGGCTCTGTGTCACCAGCTGCACTGTCTGTCTCGCCATCTGTGATTAATGTATATTTCAAATAACACGAACGAGAAGCTATTCAAACTTACAGCATTGTCTTAAAAAATAAATTATCCAAGAATGTGTATATGTGCTTAGTACATTCAAATGGTGTTATATGTAATTGTATATGCGCATTATAAGGTATATATTACCTGATGTTTCAACCTCCTGCAAGAAATCTTGCAGAAAGTTGATGATCTTTCTCTCAGTTCTCCCCTTAGATGTCCCCTTTTCACTGAAATTGGGCTGGCAGTTCATCATTATGAAATCAGCATCAGGCTGTAATGAAACAGTGAATGCATATTTTTTTATAGTTCAAAGATAGGCTTGTATAGAATACACAAAATTAAAATTCCAATATATAACTAGGCAAATGTAAGAAAAGATTAAGTGGCAGTTAAACTGATACCTTGATAATCATCCCTAGAACAAACAGGGAGGGGCAAGCTTCAGGGTTTGTAGCCATCTGGTCCACCAGGCCGTACAGTTCCATGCCCATCTGGTCCACCAGGCCATACAGTTCCATGCTCATCTGGTCCACCAGGCCATAGAGTTCCATGCCCATCTGGTCCACCAGGCCGTACAGTTCCATGCCCATCTGGTCCACCAGGCCGTACAGTTCCATGCCCATCTGGTCCACCAGGCCGTAGAGTTCCATGCCCATCTGCTCCACCAGGCCGTACAGTTCCATGCCCATCTGTTCCACCAGGCCGTACAGTTCAAAACCCTTTCGAATTTGCTGCAGCATTGGAATCAATCTTGTAGTAGAATGTAGGACAATTGCTCTTTGGAGAAAAAACATGGTTTGAAATGTTTACGTTTTTAAATGAAAAATATTTTTAAGTGTAATATTCTTTTAAAACTGTTACCGAATGATGTTTTGCTGTCCAAGTTAATCTGGCTCGTGTATCCACAGCTGGCAGGTTGATCTGGCTCGTGTATCCACAGCTGTCCAGGTTGATCTGGCTCGTGTATCTACAGCTGTCCAGGTTGATCTGGCTCGTGTATCCACAGCTGTCCAGGTTGATCTGGCTCGTGTATCCACAGCTGTCCAGGTTGATCTGGCTCGTGTCCACAGCTGTCCAGGTTGATCTGGCTCGTGTCCACAGCTGTCTAGGTTGATCTGGCTCGTGTCCACAGCTGTCCAGGTTGATCTGGCTCGTGTCCACAGCTTATAATTTCATCAGCATTCAACATCAGACCCTGAGAGAAAAAGAATACATTTTTTAAATAAAGAATCAAAACAAAATGGGTGTTAAAACTAATCTTTATTTATGGTAATTAGTATCTAAAAACCGTAAACCAAGTGCTCACCCTGCTGATGAGTTGACAGGATTCTAGATCGGCCACATCTTTCTTAGAGAGAGAATTTAAATCAACTTCTCCTGTGCAGAGGAAGTTGTGGCACCACCCTCTTAAAAAAACAGGAGGTGGGCCACCTTGTACGAGGCTGACTGCCATTATTTCACCAACAGTTCTGTGTGCAAGAAAACATCTCAGTAAAAAACTCCTTTCATTAATGTGTAAAAAAATTGTATGTACCAACTTGAAGTTCTCGTTATCAAGGTCTGTCAAAGAGTACTGAGATTTTTACCCTGGTTTCTAGCTCCTTCATGGAATCTGTTTTTAATACCTGAAACCATATCTTACAGCAATACCCAGTTTTAGCTGACTGATTGGTTTTGTTTCATATTAGAACACAATGATTAAATTACCAACTTACCAGTTAAAAACTCTTTCGTTAGGGCTCCTGTATCAATACCTGCCTCTCCTAAGTTCACCACCTTAAGAGCACTGGCTGGAGATGCAGCTTTCTTTCTTTTCCACTGGAAATTTGAAAGAAAGTCACTCCATGTTACAAGCAACTGAAACAAAGATTACTGGTGCAAAAGGCAATTTAATTGATTTTGGATTTTAGTTCTGGTCTTACCTTCCACTTGTTCTCCACAACCCATAACTCATCAGAGGACTGCAGATTTACGAAACAGTATTTTAGGTACCGGTAAACTATTCAGATTTTTTTTTCTCACCTCTTCACCATCTCATCGGAGAACAGATTTCCCTTGCATGTCTTAATGTGTACTGCAAACATATGCAAAGGCATTACCTCATTACACTGGTAGCATGTCTTCTTTGGCATTTTTGAAAAATGCTGGTTCAGGAGGCAGAGGAGAGGTGTCGAAAGTCTCCAGTAGTGGTACGATGTAAAAAGTGGCTTTGCCCCCTGCTGATGCAGCTTGCAGAGATATGACAGAATACCGCTCTGCTTCTGGTGGAATTACAGTCAGCTTTTGTCGACCACTGCCACCTTTATTTAAAGAAAAAGTGGAAAATGTCTTAAAAATGGCTTCTGTTAAAGAAAAAAAATACATTTTGTCAGTCGGTCATCTCTAATGCTTGCAGCAAGTAATTAATACACAATAAGGGTTTACATGCACCAAAAATAAATAGGAGATTGACATGTGATAAACAGTAAATATGACAATTAAACAAAAAAATCTTAAGACTTACAGACCTGTTGCCTTATGCAAGAGCCATTCCCCACAATTTTTTTTTCCATTTTGGGAAATGTGTTAGCCAGGAGGTTTGAAATCTTGGTTAACAAGAACGTAAAAATTAAAATAAAGATACACACACAGAAATCCTTGAAAGTGACACAACTAACACTATTGTATATTTTACAATAATTACCTTTAATTACAAGTCACACAGCTAGACTGAGAAATGTACATCTGTGTGGTAACCATCTTCTGGAAGAGACACCGTTTGTCTTCCCATACCCGCCTGGAGACGTTCAAACTCCTCAGTTGGCAACGGTGTGTGGGATGTATTTTTTGGCAGAAGATAAAAATTGAGAGCTGTTGTTTTGCTGGTCTTAACAAGTTGCTTGGTGGCAGTCAAACACCGCTTTTTACCACGACTAAAGTTTGATTTGAAATATAATGGAAAAGATCTGTGGATTAAAATGTGGCTTTATATTAGTTTATCATATATACAGTATATATAACAATCATGCTAATATTCTAAATAGCATATTTTTTACAATGTAATTGGCATACAAGCAAAGATCCTGTCTCAAGGAGTATCATAACGCCTATCTGAAAATAATGTTCTTAGTATCAATCAGTCCGGTTTTAGACCTAAACACAGCACCACTACGGCTACAATGCTTGTTGTAAATGATATTGCAAATGCATTAGATGATGGTAAGCACTGTGCTGCCTTGTTTATAGACCTGTCAAAAGCTTTTGACACTGTATACCATGATATACTTTTGAGTAATCTCTCACATATCGGGCTGGGTCCTGATGCCTGCAGATGGTTGTCTAACTACCTGACAGATACAACTCAAGCTATCATGGTCGATGGGGATAAGTCAGAACCATTAGCGTTAATACAAGGGGTGCCTCAAGGTTCAATAATTGGTCCATTGTGTTTTTCACTCTATATAAACAATATCTGTGATGCTATCAAAAAATGTCAAATCCATTTCTATGCAGATGACACAGTGTTGTACGCTATTGCCCCTTCATCGAGCAAGCTTTAGTGACGTTGGAGTGTGATTTTTAAATTCTAAAGAGATCTCTTTTAAAACTTAAACTGGTTTTAACTGCTAAGATAGAAAATTGTATTTCTTTACAAAATACTTTTGTACTTACTAGCCTGGATGGTACTCCAATTGAACAGGTCTCCGAATATAGATACCTAGGTTTATGGTCAGATGATAGGCTTTCTTTTAAAAAGCATGTTACTGAACTTGGTAAAAAGCTAAAAATCAAGTTAGGGTTCCTTTATAGAAACAGGGCTTGTTTGTTATCTTCTCACATAAGACAAATTATTCAAGCCACTTTTATGTCCATTCTAGATTATGGTGACATTGTTTATATGCAAGCACTTCTTTCAAAATTACCTCCTTACATATCTTCTTTTCTTTCTATTCGACAAACAAATTTCTTAACAAGGTGGATTACATTAAAGACCCTTTCAGTCTCAACAGAGCTGGGTAGGTCTGCATTTAGTTATTTTGCCCCCTATCCATCCAGGGGCGGACTGGCCATCTGTGTGATCTGGAAAATCACAGAACGGCCGGTACTCCAGGACGGCCGGTGTGGCCGGCCTACCACCCGCCACACATGTAGTCATCACTTGTTTTTTTCCCCCACTAATCTGGTTCACACTCCAGTACTGTAGGTGGCAGCAATGCCCCTTTAAGTTGGATGCCAGCTGCACTGGCCGTGGCCGCCAAGTAAGGAGAAGAAGAAGTGGAAGCGGTGAAAGAAACCAACCGCAAAGACGGTAGATAGAAGCTTAGAAATAAACTAAATGCATAGCGCGGCCGCGGGCAATAAACGGAAAGAAAAGGGTGGTGCTGAAAAGGCGAGAGAAAATTAGATACTGAAGCCGTTAAATCTCGCAAACTAACTGAAATATTTAGCAGCACCTCACAGTTAAATATCAGCAACAGACCCAGCAGTGAAGAAGTGAGCCAGACAGCTATGCAGCAACATGCCACCAGTGATGATGAGGGACAGAAAGTTGCGCTGGTAAAGTTGAGCTGTAAAATGCCACATGCTGTAGCTAATATTAAGAAATATGTTGTGCTTTTACTTATAAAAATGTTGGTAACGTTACAGTTAATGCTTACAAACTTTGAAGATTTTGAATACAGAAGTTACATTTGTAATGGTTGTAATGTAGATGTGGTATTATTATTTGTGCAGTAAGATTAATTACTGCATAATTTAATTAAGATTTTTAAGAAATAAATTAATTTTAAGACAGAATGGAATAGATTGTATAATATGCTGTTATAACAGCATATTATATAATCTATTCCTTGCTATCTTGGCATAAAACCAATTTTTTTCAGGTTGATCTTAGACCAAGAGCAGAGAAAGACACCCACTCCAGCTAAACTTTAAATTACTTTAAGCGCCCCAAGTCAAACAGCCACAGCCTAGAGGTTTTTGTTTTCATACCACCCTCAGAAGAAGACAATACCTGACAGTACATAGAGTGTTTAAACACAAAGATGGCACAGACAGATAATGGCTTACATACTGAAGAGAACCATACCCTGTATTGTGCAGTATGTTTAGCATTTGCCAAACCAACTGAAACCAGTCCCTTCATAAGTGGAATGCAGGACTGGTACCATATCAGTCAAAGAGTTGAGGAACATGAAAGGAGCAACATGCACAGAGGTTGTGCTGAGGCATTTTTTGAGGGCATCTAAATCAGATAAAGCCAGCCTGCTACATGGTCCCCAAATTGTGTCTCACAGAGATCAATTGAGGAAGAGATGGTAGGTGTTAGAAAGAGTAGTAGATGTGGTGATGTTCATAGGAAAGAGAGGACTGAGCTACAGAGGACAGCAATCTGAGGCAGCGGACACTCTAGGTGACCACAACATTACCACGGCAACTTCCTAGAGCTCATCATTCTTCTAGGGAAATATGATGTTTATTTGAAGGAATATCATTTGGATAGTGTAGTATCATGAGCCACAATTAATGTATTGTGACACTCATGCCATGCGGCAGGCGTTGTTGTTGAGTTTCCGCCCGCTGATTGCTTTGGGCCGGGCCTAGTCAAAGTCCAGGGCCGTTTTTTAGTCCCAGTCTGTCCCTGTATCCATCTATCTTCGTCCACTTTCATTGAGTGTGATACCGCCCCCGCTGCGCCGATTCTCCGACCAATCTCCCGCTCCATTGTCCCCTCACTCGCGAACAAGACCTCAAGGTATTTGAACTCCTTCACTTGGGGTAAGGACTCATTCCCTATATGGAGTAGGCACTCCACCGGTTTCCTGCTGAGAACCATGGCCTCAGATTTAGAGGTGCTGATCCTCATCCCAGCCGCTTAACACTCGGCTGCAAACTGATCCAGTGAGGGCTGAAGGTCACAGGCCGATGATGCCATTAGGACCACATCATCTGCAAAAAGCAGCGATGAGATTCTCAGCCCACTAAGCGCAATGTAGCGGATGCCCACGCGACACACGGTTTCTTCTCGCGCGACACAAGGATTCTCCTCGCAAGTACATTTCTGCTCTTGCAACTCCAGTTGTTTTTGCTCTCTCAAACATAATAGATGTTGCTTGCGCGAGACGTACTGCGCGCACGCGACATTTGCCGTTGCTCTAACGCCATAAGTATTAGCGTGAAAACAAATTGTCTTTCACATTGAAAACTCATGAATAAAGAAGTTCAATTGCTTTTTGTCCATAACATTTGAGGATGTCAGATTAATACTATATAATTGACAGAGCCATGTTAAGCTGTTAACAGTCATCAGTTAATTGACAACAAAGAGTCAAATGTATTCCTTATGGTCAATGATTATTTATGAGCTGCTTTACCTTGGTCATAGGTTTTAAATAAGAACTTTCCAAAATGGTTAGAAATGTGTTAGAGAAACATTAACACATTAATTGTGCTGTTCCTAATTCATAGTTTTAAGAATATGGTGATTTGTCTATGTCTCATTGGGGATTACGCATAGAACTTTGAGATTGTGAAATGTTGTTTGATTTTCTCCAAATCAAACCAAAACATTTGGCATTGAGTTGTAAGAAAGCTATGCAAGTTGCCTGAGCACACATGAACGCAGTTCATGTCAGTACCTCCATGCATTGAGCTAGCTCCCCCTTAGCACCTTCAGTGAAAAATGCCTGGCGCCGCCACTGCCTAACTGGGATGATTGATTAGCTCTGTAAGCTTTTTTGGTCAATTCGTTTTAACCTTCATTCATTAGGCTTAATTTGCATGCAGATTTAACCTGATTTGGTCTAGGGGGATGTCCTACCTCATTGCCGAAATATATTTTTTAATTTTCACTTCCTGCTTCCAGACTGTAACATTTTTAGAAAAATAAATAGAGTCAGTGAGAGGTACCCAACTCTGAGATTTTGTATCTCTCGCTCTGATTAACCCACATGAACTAACCACTCATTCTTTTCAGCAGACCTTGTGTCCAACGGTACCAACCATTAGTTTCCAGCTTGTACAGTTTGGGAGATATGAAGCTTTTAAGCTCTCGAGCATCAATCGACTTTGACAATCACTCGCGGGCCGGATCAAAGTGACCGGCGGGCCGTATGTTGCCCACCCCTGCTGTAGAACTAGCCTTTTCCTTACATACAACATGGAGTTACTACAGCCTGGTTGAGGATCTTTAAACTGATAAATTTTTTTACCTTGTTTTTGTGTTAATGGGTTAAATTAAAAGATGGGTTTGAGGTCCGTGTGGCGTAGTTCGCTAAGTTGCTATATTGCAGGACAAGCTACATCATTATAGTCAGTGGATTCTCAGACTTTCCTCTGACCTCCCACACGAGGCAGCAGAAATTGCAATTGCGCTGCCCGGGATTTGGGTTAGATAAGTCTGATTATCTATAATGCCATGTTGCTCTCCAGCAACTCCTTGTGTCCAGATCGGCGACCTGTAAATGTAATCACTCTACTTGCCTTCAAAGCATTTTCTCTGAGCAGTGTTTACCTTTTTCTCTTCAGTCTCCCGAGTCCTGACGTAACCTTACATAGTTCATCCATCGCCAATGACAGTTTAAACTTACTCGATGGTGAAAATAGTAACTGTAAATAGTGCTGCATTGTAATGTACTGCATTGTTAGGCTATTATTATTATTAACAGACATCGATAAACTGTTCCAATATTGTAGCCTAAAAAAACATTAATTTCACATTCAGCTCCCTCACTTTTCACCTTTCTGGTTCACGGGGGAACTTGTTAATTGTTTTTGGTGCTTCCCGGGCTTTCAATGCAGCCAAACGCGCAACAGTTGGGCATTTTTTCAGTGATTTATGTCATTTATTAATTTTTTTCCACTATTCGCTTTACTATGTCAATGGGAATCAGATGAATGTTGGTATCCAACATGGAGTCCATGAAACAAGTGACCACCTCGGAACCAATTGCATAATGGGATAACTCAGAACACTCGATTCCCTAGTTGGCCAAACTCTCTCTATGTATATATAAGGCTCTGCCAAAACCGTGATGTGAACACACGGAAAACTGTTGATTGGACAAGAGAGAGTTGTCACTCATGCATGACATTTGCTGACACTGGACAACCTACATAACTGCGTAAACCCTGTGTGCGCAGCCAAACAACCGATTCATCCACCATCCTCTGAACAGAATTTTTACCAACAATTACAAAACAATTACAAAAAAGAATGAACAATAGCAACCCGCAAAATCATGCTGTGGTCAACTTAGGAGGTGCAGACATTTCTGTGTTTGGTTGCTGACGAAAGGATCCAGCGGGAGCTAGATGGGGCAACGTGAAATGAAAAGGTTTACCAGGAAGTCTCCCAATTAATGGGCACACATGGCTTCCAAAGATCTTTCCAACAGTGTCGGGAAAAGTTGAAAAAACTTAAAAGTGACTATCAATCCGTAAAGTACCACAATGGTCGAAGTGGTTCGCCGGGCGGCCACAAAGCTATGACAGGTTTGATGGAGTTCCTGATGGAGGATGGTAAGGTTTTTTACGTTACCATTTTAATAATAATACTACTTACATAAATGCCTGTAAAATGACGCGACACTGAAACACAAAATCAGGATTTAGCTTGTACATTTCTTCTGCTGGCCCTTTTATTTACTTGCTATTTGTCTGAGTTGTTGTTGCTGTATTGTGTAGCATTTCTACACGTAATTGACCAGGGCCTGGTTCCCCAAAACGTGCTTATCGCTAAGTAGTTCTTAACCTATTCCTTGACCTCTCTCTTAACCAGGGGCGGACTGGCCATCTGTGTGATCTGGAGAATCACAGAACGGCCGGTACTCCAGGACGGCTGGGGGGCCGGCCCACCACCCGCCACACACGCAGTCATCACCTGTTTTTTTCCCCCACTAATATGGTTACCGATACCAAAACCAGTAGGCTACTTGGTATCGGGCCCGATACTGGGCATAAGTACTCGTACTTGTACTTGTGAGAAAGGCCCGATACTCCAAGCCGATACTTCCTCCACATTTAAGAGCATTATGCTGCGCAACGTTTTACAGCCCTATGCATATATTTCATGTTGATGATAACAACAGTCTACTTCGTCATTCAGAGTCCATACTTATAAAGCTGAAAACGTATTCATTGCTATTTAAAAAAGAAAGGAAAGCGAATTAATTTTGCCTAAAATGCATAATCATTCCAAAGACCAAGCCACGCGTTTGCTTTTGAAAAAAATATTTTCCTCAGAAGTTATCCAGTAGAGTTCAAATGGCGAAATACAAAATCGTTTTTCTCATTGCTATTTTCATGTAGCCTAATATTTGTAAAATTATAGGTAAAAAATATTGGAATCCTCAAGGAAATGCGCACATTTAAGTACAGGAACAAACAAAGGATGCAAGTTATTATGCTATTATACTATAACTGTAGCAAACGGCATGAGGAACGCCCCCGGAGCTCTGAAACCCACCTTCAGCGAGGAAAGACATCCGTAGTTTGCAAAACTTCTGGGTGAACAAAATAGTGGTATTTCTGAGTTCTGACATACTAACGTTAAGAAATATAACTTAAAGGAAATGCGATGTAGCCTATTTAATTTTCTTCAATAGATTACAGTGATAGTTTACAGCTATAGCTAATTGTGTAGGCTACCGATTATAATAAAACAATCAAATACCTTAACAGAATAATATATGATTAGGTAAGTATCCCTGTTTTGGAAAAAGTCACTCCAAACAGACATTCTCATCTTACACAAAACGTCTGCAATGCTTAGGGCAAATTCTAACACAAATGGCTATTGCGTTCGCGTTTACAAACGTGTTTCTCTCACTTTAGCTAATTAGGGAAGGAGACTTAAACCATTGACATCTGTAATAAATATTACACATTGACCAGCAATGTGTACGATGTTCTTCTGGACAGGACAGCTGATAGGGAGGGACAACCGGGTATGTTGTCCCGGGCCCAGTCCTGAGGGGGGCCCCAAATTTTGTTTTTGCACAGTAATTTTCTTTAGCAGGGGGCCCAAAATGTGGAGTTTGTCCTGGGCCCACAGATTCCTGTCAGCAGCCCTGCTTCTGGATATGTAGGAATATTTACTTTTCTATATTTGAATTGGCTGATCAACATCTAAGAAATAGCAGATTTTAGCTTTATAATTGTGAGATTTGGCATAGTTCTTAAAAGTACTTGTATCGGTACTCGTATCGGCAAGTACCCAAAATTAAATACTCTTTACTTGTACTCGTTCCATAAAAAGTGGTATCGGCCCATCCCTATTTATGGTTGTAATGTAGATGTGGTATTATTATTTGTGCAGTAAGATTAATTATTGCATAATTTAATTAAGATTTTTAAGTAATAAATTAATTTTAAGACAGAATATATAATCTATTCCTTGCTATCTTGGAATAAAACCATTTTTTTCAGGTTGATCTTAGACCAAGAGCAGAGAAAGATACCCACTCCAGCTAAACTTTAAATTACTTTAAGTCAAACAGCCATAACCTAGAGTTTTTTTTTTCATACCACCCTCAGAAGAAGACAATACCTGACAGTACAGAGAGTGTTTAAACACAAAGCTGGCACAGACAGAAAATGGGTTACATACTGAAGAGAACCATACGTTAGGCGTTGTTGTTGTTGTTGAGTTTCCGCACGCTGATTGCTTTGGGCCGGGCCTAGTCAAAGTCCAGGGCCGTTTTTTTGTCCCAGTCCGTCCCTGCTCCTAACCTTATGGCACGGTTCCCGAAACGTTCGTACGCTAAGTATATCTTCTGTAAGTCACACTTTCGTAAGGTTGGTCTGGACCATCGTAAGCTCTCTCTTAGCATTGTTTGAGCTCAAGCCGCTAGTCGCCGCCACGACAACAATGATTTTATGGACATTTTATAACTATAATAAAATATGTTCGCAATGGATACAGGCCTATTTAGGAAATTTACTTTATTTGGTATCAGAACTAATATGTGGAAATTAGCCTAGGCTATTTCGTAATGTATTTAAAGCGTTTAAATTGGCAATCACTTTTGATAATTAAACTCTGGCAAACAATTTGGCTCTAAATGGCTAAGATCTAGAAATGGGTAAGCATGGTGGTGTCCAGTAAGCGACCAACTATGGCAGTGATCTAACGTGTCCTTGTATTGAATCAAAGACGACTCAGAGTCCGCGGCCATGTCAATTGTTTTATTCTGCAAAACTTTTGACATTTTGCCTGACGTGGCTATAATAAAAAAATGTCGCCTCCCAAGACAAGTCATTATGGAGCTGCTGGACCTTCTCAGACCTGCGCTTGCCAGGCTAACGCGGCCGAATTTTGCTTTAAGCCCTGAAGTCCAGCTGCTTGCAGCACTAAGGTTTTTTGCTCGAGCTTCATCGAGGTTGTGGGAGAAAGAGCCTACAATGTTGCACACGTTCGCACACGCAACGTTGTCGAGTGTGCAATTGGAATCTGGAAGCTGCGCTTTCGGTGCCTGCAAAAGTCAGCAGGAGGACTGCGCATGAAGCCTCACAACTCTCCGGCGCAACTATTCCGGAGGGGGAGGAGGTGGAAGCAGATCAGTAGGAAGATTGAGAGGGAGAAGTTGAGGTCCTCCATCCTCCACAGAGGGCTGCCCTGCACGCTGCAGGGGTTGAGTCAAGGCAGCTTTTGATTGCAAATGTTTTTGATTGATTTATATTTTCTTTTTGGAATAACTTGCTGAGCTTTCATTTGCCATAATCCATGATTGAATGCACTTTTCTTTTGATTCGTATTATGATGGAATGTTTATTTTTTTGAAAAATAAATGGTATTTTCAA
>JACXGM010029735.1:0-13556 GCA_016801145.1 Umbra pygmaea
TGTCCCGCTCCTCTCCCAGTGCCATGTCCCGCTCCTCTCCCAGTGCCATGTCCCGCTCCTCTCCCAGTGCCATGTCCCGCTATTCTCCCAGTGCCAGTGTCTGCCCCTGTCCCAGTGCCAGTGTCTGCCCCTGTCCCAGTGTCAGTGTCTGCCCATGTCCCCGTGTCTGTGTCTGTCTGTCTGTCTGTGTCTGTTTGTGCTGTGTTTTTGCAGATTCCTGTGTCTGCTGTGGTTCCGGTGCCTGGTCCGCCTTCGCCTCGGCTTCTGCTTCTCCCTTGCTCGTCCGGACCTTCGCCTGCCCGGACTCAGCCGTCCGGTCCGTCGCTGCTGCCTCCATCCTCCGGACCGCCGTTGTTTCTTCGTCCCTCTGGTCCGCTGCTACTGCCTCCGCCCTCCGGCCCGCCGTTGCTGCTTTGTCCTTCCGGCCCGTCGCTACTGCCTCCATCCTCCGGACCTCCATTGATTCTTCGTCCCTCTGGGCCGCTGCTGCTGCCTCCGCCCTCCGGCCCACCGTGGCTCCATCCTCCAGCCCTGTCTACTTGTCGGCTTCGCCCTGGTGTGCTTTCGCCCGCCTGGTTTCTGCTGCTGCGGTCTCCTGCCTGGGTCTTCTGCCACCTAGTGTCCTGTGGCGTGTCCACCTTTTGGCGCCTCAGGAGCTGCGCCTTGGGGGGGGGGGGTTCTTTAACTTTTCCCAGTTCCCCTTCCCTGGAAACAGCCACTTCCTTTGTTTATGTTGCTCAGAACTACAATTCCCATTCCCCAGTTCTTCTTCCTATGGACTACAGCTTCCTATTCAGGTCTCCTAAGAACTACATTTACCAAACCTGGACATAATTAGCCTAATTCACCACACCTGCTCACTCCAATCTGTATTTAAGTCACACACCTCTCCTTGCCTCTTTGCGAGGTATCGTGAGTATTGACTTCTCCTTTCTGTGCCTTCCATATATATATATTGTTATTCTGGTTTGACCCATGCTTGTTTTGTTTATGATTCTGCATTGTATTATCCCTGGTACCTTAGCTTGATACTGTTATTGATATGCTGGCCTGACCCATGCTTTGTTTATTATTCTTCTATCTTGGAGTATCCTGTGCCTCTGTTTTGGACCTATAGTACCTGTTTCTAATAAATGTTTTTTCATACTTTTGAGTAGTCATTACACTTATGTTCTATTTATACTACAAAATTAATTCCAAGGTTATAAGGGGGCTAAGTTTTTTTAATCCACAAGGAATTTCAGAATAAAAACTTATATATATATTTATATTTATATATTTATTCATAAATAAATACAAATTTGACTTACTTTCATAGTTAAGTAACACATTTGGAGGGATTTTGGGCCATTCCTCTATACAGATCCTTTCAAGACCCTTCACATTCTTAGGTTCTTAGGCACTTATCAACTGCCCACTTCAACTCAACCCACAGGTTTTCGATTGGATTGAGGTTCATAGTCTTGTTGGAAAGTCCACCTACTACCAAGTCCCAGCCTCCTGGCAGAGTCAACCAGATTGTTCGCCCAAATTGCCTGAATCTTGTTGGAATTCATTATGCCATTTTGACCAGTGCCCCTGGACCTCTGTAATTAAAACACTCCCCAAAAACATCACTGACCCACCACCATATTTCACTGTGAATATAAGGTCCCTCTTCTTGTAAACATCTCTGTTTCGCCGCCAAACATGCCAATGCTTTATCTATTCAAAACGTTACATTTTTGTCTCATCTGAACAGAGCAACTTCCTCCAGTCATACTTTAAATTACACTTGTATCAGTACAGTATTTCTCACATGTAGTTCCACTGTACATGATCAACAGGCTCTGTGCTGCTAATGCTATTGGTACCTTGCCAAGATTGCTCTTGGCCTTCATTTAGTTTTGGTTGAGTAGTTGTCACACTCATTTCTGCTGAGTCACATGACTTTAAACAAGCTCTTTTGCCCAGTGGTGTAGTGATCTCTAGATAAGTGGTTATGCTTTTACAGTATGCCCCGACCTAGGAATAAAGTTAAGGTGCCCTTTGTAAATCTAATCCCTGATCTGACAAGGTAAATAATATTTTTCCATCCAAGGCAGTTACCCCTAAATGCTCCAAGGAAGCTCATTATGGCAGCAGCACGCACATTCAAAGCATTATTTTCAAATGCTAAATTATTTTGAACCAGAATTTTAATGCTGCTCTTATTTTTTCGAACACAATTCCAGTCAAAACAATGAATTATTAAACAAAAATGAAGCCAACTATTGCTATTAGGCAACCTATGCAACTCAACTGTATAGCATGTATCCTACTTGGTTGATCTTTGATCCAGTGAAGGACCAAGGATTCTAACGGTCAATTGTAGGTTTCTTAAAGGAGAATTCCAGGTGATTTCAAAATGTTGCTCTGTTGTTTGAATATCTGAGGTGCTGTCAGTGGTGAGAAGAACTCAAACAACAATCTTTATTGCCAAAACCATGTTTACCTCCTGCTCTAGTTTACAACCATTACGCATTCATGGGGCAAGTTTTAAAACGTGCTTTGAGCCTCTGAACATGTTCGAAATGTCATTACTAGTGCATAGACATGTGCAACGATTATAGTGAACACAGTGAATCGAAACAAATCAGTTAGTGTACATACCTCTGTTTATTTCCCATTTTCCAGTGAAGTCCGAAATAGTTGATTGTCGAAGTCATACAATGCAATATTTCAAAATGTACTTTTTATGTTGTTATGTCGATAAACTACTTTAGCAACATTGATCGGCTGTAACCTGACACTTGCCTTCACACCTCCCAACAGTTCAAGAGTTCAAGAGTTATCGTGCATGAGCATACAGTGCCTTGCGAAAGTATTCAGCCCCTATGAACATTTCGACCTTTTGCCACATTTCAGGCTTCAAACATAAAAGATAGAAAACTAATTTTTTGTGAAGAATCAACAACAAGTGGGACACAATCATGAAGTGGATTGAAATTCCTTGGATATTTCAAAGTTTTTTAACAAATAAAAAACTGAAGAAAAAAAATTGGGCGAGCAATATTTAATACTTTCAGTTCAGCAAACTCTCTCCAGAAGTTCAGTGAGGATCTCTGAATGATCCAATGTTGATCTAAATGACTGATCATATTAAATAGAATCAACCTGTGTGTAATCAAGTCTCCATATAAATGCATCTGCTCTGTGATAGTCTCAGAGGTCCGTTGAAAGCACAGAGAGCATCATGAAGAACAAGGAACACACCAGGCAGGTCCGAGATACTGTTGTGGAGAAGTTTAAAGCCGGATTTTTATACAGAAAGATTTGCCAAGGTTTAAACATCCCAAGGAGCACAGTGCAAGCAATAATATTGAAATGGAAGGAGTATCAGACCACTGCAAATCTACCAAGACCCGGCCGTCCCTCTAAACTTTCAGCTCATACAAGGAGAAGACAGACCACTCAGATCATCAGGATTACATCAGCTAGAGATACCAAGGATTCAGACAAAATGCGGAGAATCTGCTTTTAGCTACTATGCCAGCCGCAGCTGGAACCAGCTCCCAGAGGAGATCAGATGTGCTCCAACAGTAGTCACCTTTAAATCCAAACTCAAAACACATCTGTTTAGCTACGCTTTTACTGAATGAACTCTGTGCTAAATCCGAACCGATTGCACTATATTTTATATGGTTCGTTCAGTCTCTTTTATTTCTTAAACTGTACTATTTTTCTAACTGTTTCACTTTTATTTTAATTGCTTTAATTTTAACCGTTTTAAATGTTTATGTTTTCCTGTTTATGTAAAGCACCTTGAATTGCCATTGTGTATGAAATGTGCTATATAAATAAACTTGCCTTGCCTTGCCTTGATCAGGGATGCAGCCAAGAGGCCCATGATCACTCTGGATGAACTGCAGAGATCTACAGCTGAGGTGGGCGAGTCTGTCCATAGGACAACAATCAATCGTATACTGCACAAATCTGGCCTTTATGGAAGAGTGGCAAGAAGAAAGCCATTTCTGAAAGATATCCATAAAAAGTGTTGTTTAAAGTCTGCCACAAGCCACCTGGGAGACACACCAAGTGGAAGAAGGTGCTCTGGTCAGATGAAACCAAAATCAAACTTTTTGGCAACAATGCAAAACGTTATGTTTGGCGTAAAAGCAACACAGCTCATCACCCTGAACACACCATCCCCACTGTCAAACATGGTGGTGGCAGCATCATAGTTTGGGCCTGTTTTTCTTCAGCAGGGACAGGGAAGGTGGCTAAAATTGATGGGAAGATGGATGGAACCAAATACAGGACCATTCTGGACAGAAACCTGATGGAGTCTGCAAAATACCTGACTGGGACGGAGATTTGTCTTCCAACAAGACAATGATTCAAAACATAAAGCAAAATCTACAATGGAATGGTTCACAAATAAACATATCCAGGTGTTAGAATGGCCAAGTCAAAGTCCAGGCCTGAATCCAATCGAGAATCTGTGGAAAGAACTGAAAACTGCTGTTCACAAACGCTCTCCATCCAACCTCACTGAGCTTGAGCTGTTTTGCAAGGAGGAATGGGCAAAAATTTCAGTCTCTCGATGTGCAAAACTGATAGAGACTTACCCCAAGCGACTTACAGCTGTAATCACAGCAAAAGGTGGCGCTACAGAGTATTAACTTAAGGGGGCTGAATAATTTTGCACACGCAATTTGTGAGTTGTTGATTTGTTAAAAAGTTTGAAATATCCAATAAATTTCGTTCGACTTCATGATTGTGTCCCACTTGTTGTTGATTCTTTACAAAAAAATTATAGTTTCATATCTTTATGTCTGAAGCCTGAAATGTGGCAAAAGGTCGAAAAGTTCAAGGGGGCCGAATACTTTCGCATGGCACTGTAGGTAACTAAGCAACAGTGTAGACTCAGTCCGTGAGCTGCCAAAGAAAGGGTGTCAGGTTACCTGGCCGACTTGCTACATTATATGGACATAACCATGGCAAATCGTTTGTGGAAATATACATTTTCGGAATATTGGATTGTATGCCTTTTACAATCGACTAGTTTGGACTTCACTGGAAAATGGGAAATAAACAGAGGTATGTACACTGACTGATTTGTTCAAATTCGCTGTGTTCACTATAAGGAATCACTGCACATGGCTATGCACTAGTAATGACATTTTGAACATGTTTAGAGGCTCAAAGCACGTTTTAAAACTTGCCCCGTAAATGCGTAATTGTTATAAACGTTTTTGGCAATACAGATTGTTTGAGTTATTCTTGCTACTGACAGCATTTCAGATTCAAACAAAAGAGCTAAGTTTTGAAATCACCCCGAATTCTCCTGAACAAATTAATAAAACTATTTTGATAAATTCAATTACTTTACAATATAGTACTATATAGTGTGATTTCCTATCATTCCCAGTTTCACTAAATACATTGCCTAATAATCTAGTTAGCATGAGGCATAATACTACAAGCTGCATTCATCAAAATGTCTGGTTAGCAAGTATGGTTTTCACAATAGCTATAATCTAACACACAGACATCACAAATCGAATACATTAATGGTCAATAACATTACTATTCATAATAAGCTTGTTAATGATATTTAGCTGACAGCCTGTACCTAACAAGTGGCTTGTTTGGCTTTGGCTAAAGGAACGTTAATTGATTGTGGCTTGTCTACTTAGTGAGTAGACACTACTTGTGTGTGGCTGATTCAATTGGGATGAGTTGACCGGGGTCTGTGTTTAGAAAAGCAGTAATCTCATTTCCAGACACTCTCGGTCCACTCTCGCTCTCTCTCAGCTGCAGGTTGGCTGGTTCATTACTTTTATCAGTGAAACAACTGCTCTTGAAGCTTAATTTGCACATATCCCCACCATCAGTGCTTAATTTGTAAATTTGAAGGTCCCAGAAAACATAGGCCCCTGAAAGGGAGAAGGATCCGACAAGTTCAGAGGTATCGGAACAAATGGAAAAAAGAGGAAAACACAGCAGCTAACTACACCTTTTCCATTACAGCGCCACACCTTGCTAGTCCGCATCCATCACAATATGGATCTACAAACTTCCCACTGGGTAGCATACTGTATACCCGGTGGGTGGGGTTAAAAACTGAGAAATTCAACAGCCAATGTTTGTTGGTTCCTTTACTTGAACTGACACATTTTCTTGAGGATTCTATTTTTTTATCTAGTTTTTGCACTTATACCTTCATTACATAAAAATAGTAATGGTACAATGATAAGAAAATATATTATTTTATACTATTAAAATAATAATTTTATTTCTTACCACTTCCCATTTCAACAGGAATTGTGACAATCACAAATCCCTCTTTGATAACTGGCATTATAATTTTAGGTGCTCCTTACGTGTGCAACAAAACACTACATACTGTAGGGAAATATTATTTTATATGAATAGCTTTTTAAAAAACAAATATTAAGAAATTGATTGTTTTTTTCGCTTTATAAGCGTGTTTCTGGAAGAGGAATTAGCCTGCTCACCAGAGAAATTTTACACCTCTATTCGTTGCCTTAAAAACTTCACCAGCCATTTACCTGCAAAATAAGCTACATGTACACCTATTCGCAAAACTCAACCATGATTACACAACCTGGTATTTATCTAGTGCTAAACATCCCGATAGCCAAGCAGAGACCTTCACTTTAGCTCTGGATGTTTTTGGTCTGGCCATAAGTATTTTGAGGCTGATGTGCACAGCTAATATACTGTCAATAAAACATGCATAGCAGAAACCAATTTTTCGTTTTCAACTGAGAGCTGTGTTTATTAGATTTGTACAGGCTAGTTATGAAACTCACCAGTAGTAATTATAATTAGGTCTGTACAGAATTTTTTTTACCTTGGTTTTCCAACAATATTTCCTTGTTTGACATCTCAGAAATATTCACATTTTCATGACGCAAAACCATGGAAAATGCCTATAAACTAGCTCAATTTCTTTATGCACAAAAGAGTTTACATATTTTCCTGTCACAATTGAGTTGGTGTATGAGGAAGGGAGACCAAGCAGACAGCGGGTTTGTTGAATTTAATGATAGTTCAGTCCAGGAATATTATACAGAGGTGGAGTAATGGCAGTTGGTTGCAAGACTGCACAACAGTATATGATTAGTAGTTACTATGCTTTCAGAACAGGAACAAAAAAAGAGCATATGTATATACTCTATTGAATAAACAGGATTGCACAATGAGTATACCTTTATACCTGTGCTCTGTTGCGGCATAGACGCGGATATCTAACCATAGTGTATGCCTGAACTTCAGCTACTCATTTCACAGCACACTACTTACATATTGCGTCATATTCCGGAAAGACAGCAGACCAACAGCAACAGTAGTAATCACACATTGAATCAATGAACCGTGCCCATCCCCTGTTCCACCAGAGTACAAATAGCCACCAGTGGAACACGGCTGAAACCAATCAGCAATCTAACAGGCCAGATTAACTGATGAGACCAGACTAATTGTCACAATGCCTTGTAGATATTAGTGAGAGACAGGCGCGAAGGTTCAATCATCCACAATTACTTTTATTTAAAGAAACAAAATACTGCCACGAGGGGCGAAACAGGAGACACTAGAACTCTAATCATAAATTTGAGACACGTAACAGCAGACATTGACAAACAGGTGAATGACAGAAACAGGAGGGCTATATACTAAAGCATATCAGAGACGATAGGAAACACCTGCGCCGAATCAACACATATACACGGTCCCACACTGATGACATCATACCACCCGAACACCTGTAAGACACAGAAGGGACACCAGGGGGAACCACAGACCACAATACATGAGGGAGCAATTCAAAGGAAACATAACTAAACCACTATATATCCATATACTGAAAAACACTAAGAACGCAAGACATACCCACAAGAGACATAACTGAACATACAAAGGGAACATAGACAGCCTAACACAGGGCTGGACGTTACAAAATCCCCCCTCAAAAGCCCACCACACCGAGGTGGGCTACACAGAACCCGGGGCCGGAGGGAACAAAGTGCCCGGGGTCAGGTGGGACAGTGGGCCCGGGGTCAGGAGGGACAGAGGGTGGCCCGGGGTCAGGAAGCACAGAGGGCGGCCCGGGGTCAGGAGGGACAGAGAGGGGCCCTGGGTCCGGAGGGACAGAGAGGGGCCCTGGGTCCGGAGGAACAGAGAGGGGCCCTGGATTCGGAGGGACAGAGAGGGGCCCTGGGACAAGGGCAGGGAACGGCACTGGGACAGTGGCAGGGAACGGCACTGGGACAGTGGCAGGGAACGGCACTGGGACAGTGGCAGGGAACGGCACTGGGACAGTGGCAGGAAACGTCACTGGGACAGTGGCAGGGAACGGCACTGGGACAGTGGCAGGGAACAGCACTGGGACAGTGGCAGGGAATGGCACTGGGACAGTGGCAGGGAATGGCACTGGGACAGAGGCAGGCAACAGCAAGGGGACCGGAGGATGAACAAGGGCAGGCTCGGGGACAGGCAGTCCAGGAGGCCAGGGGACAGGCAGTTCTGGTGGCCAGGGGTCAGGTAGTTCAGTAGGCCAGGGGACAGCTAGGTCAGGTGACCAGGGGTCAGGTAGTTCAACAGGCCAGGGGACAGGCAGTGCAGTAGGCAAGGGGTCGGGTATGTCCGGTGGCCAGGGCGGCAGGGGGTCTGAGAGCCCTGGCGGCAGGGGGTCTGGGAGCCCTGGCGGAAGGGGGTCTGGGAGCCCTGGCTGCTGGGGGTCTGGGAGCCCTGGCAGCGGTGTTAGTGACGGGGGTCCGGACAGGGGTCCGGACGTCAGCGACGGGGGTCCGGACAAGGGTCCGGACGTCAGCGATGGGGGTCCGGACGGGGATCCCGACATCAGCGACGCCGGCGACGGGGGTCAGGAGGTCAGTGGCGTCGGCGACGGGGGTCCGGACGTCAGCGGCGGCTGAGACGATTTTAACTAACCTCTACAGGTGCACCATTGAGAGCATCCTCTCAGGCTGCATTACAGCCTGGTATGGCAGCTGCTCCGCTGCTGATCGTAAGGCCCTTCAGAGGGTGGTGAAGTCAGCGGAGCGCATCATAGGCTGTTCCCTCCCCTCTGTGCAAGGCATCTACCAGAAGCGATGCATTAGGAAAACTAAGAACATTCTAAAAGACCACAGCCATCCAGGCCGTGAACTTTTCTCACTGCTGCCATCTGGTAGACGTTACCGGAGCATCAAGGCACGGACTACCAGACTTAAAAACAGTTTCTTCCCCCAGGCCATTCAGCTGCTCAACATGGAACACTGACACTGATCACAAATCATCTGTTGAGCACTAACATTCTCTGGTCACTTTATACATCTGATATAGAGGAATTCAAATGGACCCTGTAAAGCAATTTTCCATGCCATTCATAATATTTATTACTTCTACTGTTGTACATTTTCCAGATCACTGCTCAGTACATAGCCTATTATTATTATTACTAAAATTCTTTATATTGTTGTAAATCTGTTTAAGCCCACTGCATAGATGTGACGAGCCATGTCAAAAGAATTTCTCTGGATAGGATGATGTGATGTCATATGATAAATAAACGACTTTGACTTTGACCAAAAGGATTTTTGCATTTGCCTCCTGCCTACCTTCCCCGACAGTATATTACAGAATAACTCACCCTAAAACAGGAGGCAGCGAGATCCAGTATGAAACGCAAAAGACAAGCCAGGAACTCCTCTAACTCCATCTCTGTGCCTATTTTGGATTTGACCCCTTCATGATACGACGGGGAAGTCAATAGGAAGAGACCAAGGCCAAGGACAGAGAGGAAACCGTGGGATTTCCGACTACATTTGTTTGACTTGGTCAGAAAATTGACTATTTCACTATCCCCTTCCCATAGGCCTGTTTCAGAGGGAATGAGATTCCCCTGACTTCCTTGTTAACTTGTTGGTGGGGAGCCAAGGTGGTGAGTCTGTTTTGATGGAGGGAGGCACTCTCCCTCAACTGGACTGGCGAGGGGCTCCTGTTAACCCCATCGCTACATCCTGCTCTCTGAACATCGGGATGGAGCAGCGAATGGGTAGTTTTCTCAGATGCACCATTCAATATCTGGGTGTTGCAGCCCACAACGTCATTCTGGGAGGGGCTGTCTCCGCATTTAACACCTGGGGAGACGCCATCAATGTCTTGGTGGGGAGAGAAAGCCACGACAGTCTGGTGGGGTGAGCTACCCATTAGAGCTTCTCAGCTGGAGTGGCTGTACAGAGGCTCTCCATTCTGCCACCTCTGGGCTTCTGACTGCCCCACGCTTATAAGAAATCAGCTCCCAATCCAAGCAGTCAAACCTCTTCTCCGTGCTGGCTCCATAATTGTGGAACCAGCTTCCACTGGAGGCTAGAACAGCAGAGTCTTTACGCATCTTATGGAAACATCTGAAAACATTCCTCTGCAATGAGTACTTAAATTTGTTGTTTTCCACTTCAGTTGCCTTGAAATGTTTTGTTGTCTGCGTGATCCTTCTCTTGCACTGTTTTTGACTTAACTGTTTCATATGTTGTGGTTGTTTAATCTAGTTTTGCCTAAATGTATACACTCACTGTAAGTTGCTAGAGCCAGATGTCATGCCTTTTAAGGTAGAGCCAGAGGTCATGCCTTTCAAGTTAGAGCCAGAGGTCATGCCTTTCAAGGTAGAGCCAGAGGTCATGCCTTTCAAGGTAGAGCCAGAGGTCATGCCTTTCAGACAACGTGATCTCGCAGAATTCTGTAAAATGACAATGGACCCTGAACTTCAAAATCTGTGGCAGTTTCATGGAATGGCAGAAAATTCTGTGAAATAAACATTGACCCTTAACTGCGAAATCTGTGGCAGTTTCTGAGAATCGCATGATGATCCAGGCGGACATTTTGCATGTATTTTGTTTTCTATTCCAGCATGATGCAGATGTGTTGCAAATGTGCTTTTAATCATTTTTTCTTCACTGTCACCATGTTTCCAAACAGTACATTACATAATGCATGTTACATGGAGTTAACAGCAAGGTTTCTGAGTGTTTAAGGTTAGGTTAGGTGTTTGGGTACGGCTTACATCAAGCTAACAGAAATTTATGTCACATATATTAAATCAGCCATTTTTTTTATATTTCGAGATGTACATGTATATGTACATATATTCATTGATGTATATATAGGGATGGGACGATTACCGGTTTCACGGTAAACCAAAATAAAATGTCCGTACGGTTAGTATTACCGTTTAAAATTTAATTTTCATTAAAACTGTCTTTGATTACCGTAATTTTGAAAAGTCACAGTAAATCCTGTCCAGCCAGAATCAGTCTGACACAGGTGCGTGCATGTAACGTTGTTTTTTGCATGAGAAGTCAAGGCAGAAGGCAGTGACAGCAAAAACTCAATCCTGCCCACCACCAGTGCATCCTTACCAACCACACAGTCATGCCTATACTTCTCTGACAACGCCACACTGCACCCAAACCGTCCTCCGACACCAGGCCTACAACCCTCTCTTTCTCCACCTGCACACCAACCAGAAGTCCCCCCACTCTTCGCACCGCTTCCGCAAACGTGACCCCATGACCCACTGAGCGGCAGTGGCTCAGTGGGTCAAGTAGGTTGTCCAGCAATCGGAAGGTTGGTGGTTCGATCTCCGGGTCCGCCTGACCAAGTGTCGAGGTGTCAATGAGCAAGACACCTAACCCCAGCTGATCCCGACGAGCTGGCTGGCACCTTGCATGGCTGACACCGCCGTCGGTGTATGAATGTGTGAATGAATGGGTGAGTGTGAGGCAATGTAAAGCGCTTTGGTGGCCATTGTTGGTCAGAAAAAGTGCTATATAAATGCAGTCCATAAATGCAGTCCACCTTAATCCGCTGTGCCTCCGCCGCCTTCTTCTGAACCATACACCCCCCAAACGCAGCACTGTGCTCTCCACCACAATTACAACACCTCACCACGTCCCCTACCCCACATTTACCATACTCATGTGCACCCCCACACCTACCACACGTACCCCTGCCTCTACACACAGCAGCCACATTCCCCATACGCTGATAATTAAAACACCTCAGTGGCGCTGGCACATATTCCCTTACATAAAAACTAAGGTACCCTAACCGCACCCTACTCTGCAAAGGCCGCCCAAACTCCAACAACACCGTGGGACTCACCTTATCTAACCCTAATGCCCTACTGCCCAACCGTCTCGCCTCCAACACCACCCCTCCCGATACAATCTCCTTAAGCTCCTCCATTGACAGATCCTCTGGCACACCCGTGATCACTCCTCTCACCTTCACCGCACTCCCAGGCACCATACACTGCACCTTACCCCAATTCAACACCTCCAACTTCAGCACCTTATCCCTCTGAGCCATACTACCCACCACAATAAGAACCCTCCCACCACTCAAACACCTAGCATCCACAACCCTCCCCACCTGATCCCTGATTGCCGCCGTGAGTGCCACCAGGTGGAACATCCTACTTGTCGGGGCTGAAAACACCACCATCACCTTATACCCCTGCTCCCCTCCACCAATTGCCTGCCCTACACCCTCTCCCGAACTACTCTCAACACCCTCTTTCTTCTGTGCCCACTTTTTCTTCCGCCGAACATAACGTGATTCCTCAAACCCTACCCCCGCACCAGCAACCCGCACACTCCCATCCGAACTCCCCGCCATGTCGACCTCACTCACCGTACGGCTGTCGCAACCCGCCACCACCCCGGGAGCCTTTCTGCCTTCGCCTCGTGCTTCTCCCTCACGTAGCAAATCCATCACCACAATTTCCGCTCTCTCCTGCTCATATTCGGCGACACTAGCACACCCGAAGAAGGCCTCCACGTCAAACACAGTTTCCGGTCCATGCTCCATGTCAGAACCCGGGGACGACACCTCATGCCTCCACTGTCGCACTGTCTCCTTCCGCGCTGCCATCTCCCGACAGCTGATCCTGTCTGCGGTCGGGTGGTTTCGGGACACTACACTCAATTTGTATGAGGGTATGCAGCGCCGCCTTCCTGGGATGCTCTGCTGGCGCGTTGAAGTCGCGTGATGTCACCCATAGGAATACTGTGAGGTGCTACGCGACAGAAGCGTAGCACAGACATGTGGATCCTTACCATCAGACAATGCATTCCAACGCAAGCGACTCTCAGTACACATCAGTAAAACACGGTCAACTCGATTTCTTCATCTAAAAGATTCAAAACAGCAGGCAATGGGAACCATCCACAGAGATAGTCACAGTACTGGCACAGTATTCAAGCCACCATGTAAGTTAACGCCAATAAGGCAAAAAATATTCCTGCCAGCAACTTGTAGTCTACCAAGTATCAGGAATAGGACTATTTTTTATAGTATATTATAATAATATAATAATAATAACCTTTATTTATATAGCACCTTTCATACAAAGTATGCAGCTCAAAGTGCTTTACATCAATAAAAGTCAAATACAGTGGAATAAATTTGCATCAATAGAAACATTTACATCAGTAAAAGAAAAAGAAATGTAAATAGTTAAATTCAAAGCGTAAAAAGCATAGAGCACATTTGCAGGCAGTCAAATA
>JACXGM010029736.1:0-13555 GCA_016801145.1 Umbra pygmaea
ATCATAATCAGACACCACCCAGATACCGCCCAAAGGTCAAAGGCTCCTCCCTCAATCCTCCCTCTCGTCTAAAATCGTCACATCCGCAACCAATATGTCTGCGCCCGTAACGGCAAATTCTGTGACTCAAATCAGATTTTAACAAACCAATGGGTGACGTCACACATAGCGCCATCCAGTAATTATACAATCTATGGTCAGCGCAAAGCGTTTGAGGCAAGCAGATAATTCAATCATTACAAAAAACTGTACATAGATCAATTCTATAATCCACACTGCACCTGTCTGATATGTTTGCTGTTGTATTTGAATATAAAATATTACAAAAAAAAATATATAATGGGTGTGCCAAACCATAATGCAGATCCCGAAACATATTTGCTCTGAATTGGTTGAAAATCTTTTTTTACCTTCATCAACAATATTTTACAGAAAGAAAAGTAGGATATATAAAAATACAAAACAAACAAATATTAAAACAATTAATCTAGTCTCTAATTAGCAAACACAACTGTTTTTAAAATCCACACTGCACCCGCTGAAATGTTCGCTATTGTATTTGAATATAAAATATTACAAAAAATATATATATATATATAATGGGTGTGCTTTTAGTTGAAAATCATTCACATTCTATAGAGCCTATAAAATTATGAAAATACAACAGCATAAATGACATGTTGTAATTCAGGCTGTTTCCGAAACTGGAACACATTTTAAAATGAATAAAATGGCACTTTCTGATTGCGCCGTTAGTTGAAAATCGTATTAAAAGTATTAGCTGGTTTATCTATGAAATAATTACATGTGGTGGATTTTCATTCTAGACTAAAGAATTGTCATTCTATAAAGGCAATATAATACCATCAAAAACAACAAAAATCTCCTTGTAATTAATCTGTTTTGAGACAGTTTTACGTAGGCCCACAATAGTGGTGATGCTCTTGATCGCTGGATGCAGTGATAGCTTCGCTGGAGGCTGCAGAGAAGAGAGAGGTTTTTAATAAGGGTGATTCGTATGCTAATGATTCTGAACAATAAGTCTGTGCTCCAGTGTTTTCTGTAAGTGAAATTCTAATATATTAATATGTTAGCAGGTGACGATGTCTGCGCTCACCATATATAACATTTGTTAACAAAATTAGGTTTAGTTTGTAAATTTTCATTAACAACGTTCCTCAGTTAGGTAAGGGTATGGTTAGTTAGAATGGGCGAGCTAGAGTGCGACAGTGGAGGAGTTTACACTACGGAGTTGTGTGGAGGCATTTACACTATCGCCCAAAGTAATGAAAAACCACAGGCCTCCACATAACCTGAGACGCACTCCATATGTAAAATTCCGTGAAGGAATTACTTGTCCTGTGTAAATATATACATACACCATGTTTTCTCTGCACCCACCCAGGAGACTCAACCTTGGAGTATCTTGTCCTAACCAGCCTGAGATTCTGGACTTTCTTTTCATTTATCATGCCCTGGAGCGTTCACTGTTTTACCTGGTGCCCAATCACTGTCAAGAGCCTACCATTCACCAAGACTTTGACTCCTGACAACTGATGTTTAGCAATGTTAATTTAATCCAAATTTATTTCCAGAGAAGAATAATGCTCAATCATATATCGGATTTATGTGATTAACGTATTTGAACATATACATTATGCTACCATATCATTTGTGCCAACATTTACGTCTTTACATTTTAAAATTTGTTCTAATATTGCTTCTCTGAATTTATTTAAAAACGATCAGGAAAAAAAGGATGTTACGGCAGCAGTTTGCTGAAAATGTCTGCTTAAGGCTGTTTGAATTCTCGTTTACAGTACACTTGTACTCTTCTAATGCGTGATCGTGTCTCTGGCTCATAGGACTTTTAGTTATTGAAAAGTGTTCTCCAGGCAGATCTGCCTTTGAGGCAGAAGTCATTTGATTGGTTGATTCAAAACTGATGGTGGACCTCACATGACATCAGAAATATGCACATGAGCATAGTTTACTCAGTTTTTAATCATATCTAACCGTACACCTAACCTTAACCCTAAACTTAACCACACTGGAGTGTTAAAATGTAATCCTGTGCTATATATATATATATATAAATCGTATTTACAAATCAAAATTAAAGTTAATTTGAGTTCTGCCCTCAGTTTTGAATCAACCAATCAAATGGCCCCCGCACTGCCCGGCGACGTTCTCAATGGCCCTTTGGCCGATGAGGTTTCAGTCCGAGGTGGGTATGGCTGCAGCCTGGAGCCTCCCGTGTCATGCACTCCTGTCTCATGCCCAGGCATGTCCAATGGTAAATTCAGATGGTCAAAAATACAAATTATTTTCCAGATGGAGTCACATGTAAATTAGTGAGTTTGTTGCAATCAATTGAAAATCAATTTAAACTGCTAAATTAACAGGTTTAGCCATAAATATAGTTTGCTGATTTCTGGATGTTGTTGTTGTGTCCCTGATAACGTATATATGATGAAACCTGCAAAGTTTTTTATTCATTGGCATGATAGTCTGCATAAGATATATTTTTAAATATTTTATTAATTTGTGTGATTGCCGTTACTGTTAAACAACACTGAAGTAGGAAGGAGACATAGCGGACCAGACGTTAGCTTTTACTAAGTAGAAGCTCCGGGACCGCACCAGGCGGGAGGGTATGAGATGGGAGGTGTCACCCTACAGTCACACGAGCGACAAAAGACAAGCGACACCACTCACTTGGTGGGCGTTTCTGTATTGATACTAGCATGGCGTTGCCTAGTATCTGCGAGAGGTCTTAAAAGTTACTTCAGAGATATTGTCAAGTCAAAAAAACGATGTATTTTCATTTAAAAGTATGTATTTCTCGATAGAAGTAACAACATATATGAGATAAAATGCCAAATATATCAGATATATACAGAAATATGATGTCCTGAAGCATTTCCGACCATCTTGAATTGTTTTCTTCGACTCGAGCAACCAACTTATACATCATGCTGCCTTCACTCCAATTGGCAGTCGCTTTGTCGCTTCGCTCAGCATTTGCATAAAATAGACTTCTTGTCTATTTTTGCTCCGCCTTGCTCGCGACTGCGCTCGCGAGCTGGGAAACGGCCACTTGCGTTGAAAATTAATGGTAGCTTGTCGCTTTGTCGCTGAATTTTGTCGCTCGTGTGACTGTAGGGTCAGGCTGCAGCCATAGAATTTATTTTTTGTTTGTCTATAGTCAGCATTTATTTTATATACGGAAATATATTTTATAAGTATTTTATTCATTAGCATGATAGTCTGCAATAACCTTAAATACATATTTTTTAAGTATTTTATTCATTTGTGTGATTGCAGTTACTGTTTCGTAAAAAAACACCCAAAACACAAAAGTAGGAAAAATAAATTTTTTAAGTATTTTATTCATTTGTGTGACTGCAGTAACTGTTTAGTTAAAAAACACCCAAAACATCAACGTAGGAAAAAGACATAGCGGACCAGACGCAATCTTTTACTTAAAGTAGTAGCTCGGGCACGGCACCAGGCGGGAGGGCATGAGACGAGAGGGCATGACATGGGAGGCTCCAGGGTGCGGCCATACACTCTTGTTCAGTCACGATGTCTGGTTTATACCAGAGTCTCTTCCTCTATCTCCTCTCTTGCTTTCCTCCCCGGCCACAATAGGCCGCAGTTCCCGCTCCACGGCCACCAGAGGCCGCTGTTTCCGCTCAAGCCTCCCGGCCACCAGAGGCCGCTGTTTCCGCTCAAGCCTCCCGGCCACCAGAGGTCGCTACACCACCATCGGCCACCTTGTCCCCGAGCCTGAGCCTTGCCTTGTCCCCAAGCCTGAGCCTTGCCTTGTCCCCGAGCCGGAGCCGAGCCTTGTCCCCGAGCCTGAGCCTTGCCTTGTCCCCGAGCCTGAGCCTTGCCTTGTACCCGAGCCTGAGCCTTGCCTTGTCCCTGAGCCTTCCCTTGTTCCCCCTCTAGTCCCTGAGCCCGTGCCTGTCACCGTGCCCATGCCTGTAACCGTGCCCTTGCCTGTCACCGTGCCCTTGCCTGTCACCATGCCCTTGCCTGTCACCGTGCCTTTGCCTGTTACTGTGCCCTTGCCTGTCATCGTGCCCTTGCCTGTCACCGTGCCCTTGCCTGTCACCGTGCCCTTGCCTGTCACCGTGCCCTTGCCTGTCACTGTGCCCTTGCCTGACCATGACCCTTCCCTGGTACCTAACCCTGTCCACGAGCCTGCCCTAGTTACCTGCCCTTGGGTCTTGCGCTGGTGTCTGTCTCAGTGCCATGTCCTGATCCTCTCCCAGTGCCATGTCCTGAACCTCTCCCAGTGCCATGTCCTGAACCTCTCCCAGGCCCAGGTCCTGCTCCTCTCCCAGTCCCAGGTCCTGCTCCTCTCCCAGTCCCAGGTCCTGCTCCTCTCCCAGTGCCAGGTCCTGCTCCTCTCCCAGTGCCAGGTCCTGCTCCTCTCCCAGTGCCATGTCCTGCTCCTCTCCCAGTGCCATGTCCTGCTCCTCTCCCAGTGCCATGTCCTGCTCCTCTCCCAGTGCCATGTTCTGCTCCTCTCCCAGTGCCATGTCATGCTCTTGCCCCAGTGCCATTGGCTGCCCCTGTCCCCGTGCCAGTGTCTGCCCCTGTCCCCACTCCGGTGCTAGTCCCCGGGCTTACGCCTGCCCCGGTCTCTGTGCTTCTCTCTGTGTCTGTCTGTTCGTCTATGTCTGTTTGTGCTATGTTCTTCCAGGTTCCTGTGTCTGCTGTGGTTCCGGTGCCTGGTCCGCCTTTGCCTTAGCCCTCCAAGCCCCCTCCGGCCTGGCCGCCTCCCGCGGGGCCGTTGATTCCGCCTTTGTTGGCCCGGACTCTGCCTCTGGTGCCACCTGCCTGGCCTCCGCCTTGTCCTTCGCTTCTGCCTGGCTCGGTCGGACCTCCGCCTTCCCGGAATCTGCTGTCCGGCCCGTCGTTGCTGCCTCCGTCCTCCGGACCGCCGGTGATTCTTCGTCCCTCTGGTCTGCTGCTGCAGCCTCCGCCCTCCGGCCCGCCGTTGCTGCTTCATTCCTCCGGTCTGCTGCTGCAGCCTCCGCCCTCCGGCCCGCCGTTGCTGCTTCCGCCCTTCGGCCTGCCAGGGCTCTGTCCACCTGCCTGTTCTGCTCGTCTGCTTCGCCCTGGTGTGCCTCCGCCGGCCTGGTTTCTGCGGCTACGGTCTCCTGCCTGGGTCTTCTGCCACCTGCTGTCCTGTGGCGTGTCAGCTGTTTGGCGCCTCAGGAGCTGCGCCTTGAGGGGGAGGGGTTCTGTAACATTTCCTGATTCCTCATCCCTGTGAACTACATCTTCCCCTTCCTGGACTGATCACAACTACATTTCCCATAACCCGGACTCTGTAACATTCCCTGTTCCCTTTCACAGAGAACTACATCTTCCCCTTCCTGGATTGCTCAGAACTACAGTTCCCATAACCGGACTCAATCACCCAAATTCCATTCACCTGCTCTCACCCAGTCATTATTTTAAGACACACACACACCATTGCCTCTTTGCGAGGTATTGTGAGTATTGTTTAATTCATTACTGAGCTTTATATTCATGTATTGTTATTCTGGCCTGACCCCTGCTTTGTTTATGTATCTATGCCTTGGATTATCCCTTGTACCGTTGCCTAACCCTCTAGTCTTGATATTCTAGCCTGACCCCTGCTTTGTTTATGTATCTATGCCTTGGATTATCATCTGTGCCGTTGCCTTTACACAATAGTATACCTGTTTCTAATAAACAGTGTTCCGTTCATATCATTACACAGAGTGTTTCATCATTGGCCAATGTGTGTAACACATGCACGGTGTGTGTATTGTTTTGCACCGTGTGTTACAGAATTGTTTACAGTGCCATGCCTTCATTTTGTGCCTGAGTGTACCAAATGCATGCAAACGTTACAGTTTTGACGCTTTGGGCTGAGCATTCACTTTTAGTGTTTTAGCAATTGGGAAAAACTGTAATGCAGTTATGCATGCACATGAAAGTCATATGTTAAGCATTTGATCTATTAAAAAAATTGTTAATCTAAAGTATATTACCTTTATGCTTGACTGTTAACCATTTAGCTGGGCAAGGCTGTTGAGGACTGATTGAAGATGTTTGTCTTTACATGCAGTTAACCCAGACCAAGGACCGCTGTGGGTATGGGAGCTCTACAGAAGAGAGCGCAATGGATGACTCTTGTTATTTAAGTGCACACGTGTAGAAACATATTTGCACAATAAAGGCATTTTTCATATAATGCTCAAAACCAAACTTGAATATACCGACACCTCGATATCGCCTATCCCTACAGGAAATTTGATTAGACTCTTGAGATTTTTACATTTATATTTATGTTATGTTTATTTATTGGAACATTACACATGAATTAAACATTTTTATCATGAACATAGATATAACCTGATTTTCTTGCAAAAATGCACATAACACTGTGGTAATGGCAACTGCTGACTAGAAATCGCTAGCAATGCTAAGTAGCATACTGGTAGAATTTAGCTTAGCTTCTTACTAACTTGGTAATGTCACACTTCGGTAGGCATGGCAACCAGGCACCTCAGCTCCACCCACGCTCCACCTCTTTGACCATTTTTGGTAATCTGAGAGTGACGTTGGGTGACGCGCTAACAAGATGGCGACGACCGTCTCCGCCCACAATGAGTTTCAAAACCTCTTTTCAGAATCCATTGGGTGACGTCACTGTTACGACGTCCATACTTTTTTACAGTCTATGAGCGTTATGTGTAAAAGTACAGATGTCACGCGATAAAGTGGTGCAAAAGGGGTGGAGCTGTACCGTGTTGTAACGAGGCGCACATTGGCCGAGTTAATTACATTTTGGTGCAGTTTTTAAAAATCAACAACACAAACTGGCTGCCAGGTGGCTTCAGAATGCACATTCATTCAACAATAATTTTCCTTTAGACACAGTGTACAGGACAACAGCATGTTTCTCTATAAATGATAAAACAACTACGTTCTGAAGTTAAGTATATTATTGTATTATTATATATGTCTCATCTAAACTGCCTACTGTATATTTAAAATAACTTTTCATATACGAAATCCTGCACACAGTCTAAACAGTTACTCTGAACCCCACCGAAAACATGAAGAATTCCCATGGCTAAGATGGCACAGATGAGATAGCTAACGACTTTCAAACGGGTGAGCCGGGTTTGTCTCCAGCTCGTGACCATAATGTCTTTATGGTGTTACATTATATTAACCATACATTGTTTATTACTGCTTTCATTTTCATTAAAAATCGCTGTTGTTAGCCTACAACTATTTAGAGATGGGGATTCCGAATCACTAAAGTGAACTGAATCATTCAGTACAGTTCATGTAAAAGATTTGAATCTTTAGAATCACTGATTCGGTTAATGAACCTTTTTGTCGAACTGCTTAATTGCATTTTGTGCCCATGATGTGACCTTATTATTTACTATGAAAGCAGTGCACTCGTTTAATTTTTCAAGCTATAAACACAAAAATGTAAATGTCTGTGGAGATTTGCTGTTGATCCTCCACGGGTTGACAAATTTATTTTGCAAGTAGTGACCTTGTCAATATTTTGATTTATTTTGGTGAAAACGGTCCAAATATTGCTCCTTTGTCACCATTCACTCGTCTTGACTTTTTCAACAGGCTGCATGTATGCATGCAAGCACGCACGCACGCAAGCACGCACGCACGCACGCACGCACGCACGCACTTCTGTCTCGCGTGCCGTTAATATAGACACGTTTTATTCTCGTTAGGTATGCTTAGATTAACATATTTTTATAATAAAGTGTGTGAAGAACAGCCAATAACATCGCTGTGTAGAGAGAGTTTGCGCACTCTCGCGACACAAGACTAGGTATTCCCTTTTAAATCTGCGACAATAAAGCGTTTATGACAAAGATTATGAAGACGAGTTCGATTTCTGCTGCAGTATGTGGATTATGATAAGTGTGGGCATCTATTTATTCAGGGCATGGTGATGACATCTAAGTTATAAAGTTTTTGATTCGGACTTCACCCATAGGCTACATCTGCGTAATTTTGTCTTGCAGAACGAATCGTTCGTGACTCGTACATCACTACAACTATTAATGGTTGCATCTATTAAAGAGAAACTTCACCCTACAGGTATCTGGAGGTGCTAGTAGCTTCTGCTCTTACACATGCCTGGCTAGTGTAAGAGCAAGATTTGAAATTTCACTGGGAATTTTCATACTCTGACATCACCATGTGTTTTGAATCGACTTTGGAGATAAGTGAATATAAGCATGTATTCTGTCGCGAAAATAAGCATCCCTGTTATACTGATCTGGCTTTCAAACCTACTCCTTAAAGCCTGGGTTGTCCTTGATTTTTTAAGGTATAGCTTATCTTTCTGTGACGTCAGCCATTTTAATGCTAAACAGACGAGGTGGTATGATTTTTTCAGTATGTATAGAACTACAACACTGGCTTCCTTGTTCCAAGCCCCGCCCACCCGGCATGTTCTCCACATTCTGTGAAACAGTTCGTAACCAAAGTCACCGGTAACACCATTGCTACTAAACTAGGATTTGCAGATAAGGAATTTTACAACTTGCTTTTACATTCTGAGTGACATCCAACCATACATGTTTGCGCCCGAGTACACCAAAGAACATTTACAACAAATGGAGTTTGATATTCAGCTTCAACAAGGCAGCATGTTCTACAGATAATCCAGTTGAAACGCGGTTAAATTCTAATTGCCTAAGTGCTTCTGTGGGAATATGTCCATCCATGACTACTGAAGAAAAAAGCATTTGCTACGATGAATGTGATCGTGAACAAGCTTTATTTGTAAGGATTGAACCAAAAATGACTGACGACCGCATATTTACTGAATCACTGAAGTTTTCCAGCACACATGGAAAGAGACGTAGCAAGAGGACAATTAACAGACGAGTAAAGTTATTAAACCTATTTTCTGTACCTTGATAATGGAGCACACATCGTGTCTGTGGTACTGTTATTGTACTGTATGTGTAGTGTGCCAGCTGTATTTAGTAGCAAGCTGAGTGGGTAAATTACTATACCTTACTATATATAGGCTACTCTTTCTAGCTAAAGAAAAATGGATGGGATCGCATCGCTTTTAAGCCGCTTTCGGGCAGTAGTACCGGTTAATTTAGCACATAGATCCCTTTCATAATCTTCCGACCTAAAATGCCGACTGCAGACCCAGACTATATTATATTGTGTAGAGTGAAAGATTACTCCTTCTTTTTAGGCTTGCTTGTAATTTTTGCAACCAGGTACAGAACACCAAACGGGCATAATGAACAGAAATTAGACTACAATTTCAAAAACAAATATGTATAACTTTCTAGCGTCAAGCTCTACAGAGGTGTGCTGTTGAATTGCCCATGTTCTGTGTCTGTGCGTTTAAACAGGGATGGGCACTAAATTCGCTTGGAATTCTAGGAGTTGTGGTAGCTCAAGTTTAGACGGATACAGAAGCACCCCAGTGGATGCGAAAGGAACTGAAATATACTATCGGCTTTTCTCTGATATATTGAAAAAGAACAGACGTGTATAGGACATAAATCATCTATGGTAACATTTGGAAATGGTATATTATGAAACTGATTTACTGTGGAACAATCCTTTAATGATTGTCATTTCAACAGGATTTGTGGCCAGATCGACTTTGATAAAGACATACAGTACAGTAAGACTCTGATACTGGCGAAATCCTAATCCATTATTGACTTAAACAGTTCTATTACTTAACTATTTAACGATTGGAACATTACTACCAACGTACTGGTAAGATTCACATACATTTTTCTATGGAAATGTAGCTGTTTTCCAGCATTATGCATATACACTCACCTAAAGGATTATTAGGAACACCATAGTAATAATGTGTTTGACCCCCATTCGCCTTCAGAACTGCCTTAATTCTACGTGGCATTGATTCAACAAGGTGCTGAAAGCATTCTTTAGAAATGTTGGCCCATATTGATAGGATAGCATCTTGCAGTTGATGGAGATTTGTGGAATGCACATTCAGGGCACGAAGCTCCCGTGGGGGCCATTTTAGTACAGTGAAGTCATTGTCATGTTCAAGAAACCAATTTGAAATGAATCGAGCTTTGTGACATGGTGCATTATCCTGCTGGAAGTAGCCATCAGATGATGGGTACATGGTGGCCATAAAGGGATTGCCATGGTTAGAAACAATGCTCAGGTAGGCCGTGGCATTTAAACAATGACCAATTGGCACTAAGGGGCCTAAAGTGTGCCAAGAAAACATCCCCCACACCATTACACCACCACCACCAGCCTGCACAGTGGTAACAAGGCATGATGGATCCATTTTCTCATTCTGTTTACGCCAAATTCTTATTCTACCATCTAAATGTCTCAACAGAAATCGAGACTCGATCAGACCAGGCAACTTTTATCCAGTCTTCAACTGTCCAATTTTGGTGAGCTCTTGCAAATTGTAGCCTCTTTTTCCTATTTGTAGTGGAGATAAGTGGTACCCGGTGGGGTCTTCTGCTGTTGTAGCCCATCCGCCTCAAGGTTGTGCATGTTGAGGCTTCACAAATGCTTTGCTGCATACCTCTGTTGAAACGAGTGGGAATTTCAGTCAAAGTTGCTCTTCTATCAGCTTGTAGCAGTCGGCCCATTCTCCTCTGAACTCTTTTCACACCATTCTTTGTAATCCCTAGAAATGGTTGTGCGTGAAAATCCCAGTAACTGAGCAGATTGTGAAATACTCAGACCGGCCCGTCTGGCACCAACAACCATGCCACACTCAAAATTGCTTAAATCACCTTTCTTTCCCATTCTGACATTCAGTTAGGAGGAGAGGTGGACATTTACTTGAGTAAAAGTATTTTACTGAGTAAGAAAATTGATCAGGTAAAGGGAGATCATATCTTAACAGTAACCTATAAAACAATTAGAAAGAGTAAAGGAAATATCAATCATGTTCACCAGTAAGATTAACTCCTTTTACCTGATCAATTTGGTCTTAAGTAGGGACTTCCCAAAACTTGTGAACTCAGAGATACTCAGAAAAGTACTTTTACTCAGTACTTTGTCCACCTCTGGTTTGGAGTTCAGGAGATTGTCTTGACCAGGAACACACCCCTAAATGCATTGAAGCAACTGCCATGTGATTGGTTGAGTAGATAATTGCATTAATGAGAAATTGAACGGGTGTTCCTAATAATCCTTTAGGTGAGTGTATTTCATATTGGTGATAACAACAGTCTACTTCCTCTTCCAGAGACCAGAATATAAAGCTGTACAATGGTATTTTTTGCTATTTAAAAAATGAAAGAAAAGCAATTTAAATGGGATAATGCTTCCGTGAGCTAAACTGTAAGCAAATTGTTTTTGATTTCAGGTTGCATTGCCACCTGTAAGTCTTGCGCATTGATGCATGAATGACCGCAAAACCTCTTGCCATGGAAGTAACCAAGTCACAGTTAAGCTCACGTAGCACAGAGTTTGTGGTTTGACTGACCGAGTGTGTTTTCTGAAGATGGCGCCTGGCTGTATACAAGAACGGTAATGACTGTAAAACTATATTTCTAATAAACTGTGCGTACACTTACAAATTTCTCAATGCTTCGGTTTGCATGTAGGGAGCCCCGTTATGCTACCGTGGAAGTGTGGTGATGTTTTGAGTGTTGTTAGTGGTCTATAAATAGCGATTTATTTTTACTTCATCCGTGCCCTCACACTAATGTTTTAAGGTAATTATCAGTTCACACTAAAACTGGGCACATTCGACTAGCATGAAAACATATCCCAGAGAACGGTCGACTCCGTACCAATGCGTTAAAAACCCCTAGGATCATTTTGCGCCAGAGTTGTCCTTTAAGTACAGGACCGAACAAAGCCTGCACATCCAACCATTGTACAAGAAGCTGGCAATAAGAAAGACATGAGCATATGCCCAATATGTGCTATGTTGAAATGTTAAAGTTTTAATAAGTCCATTGCCTATTTGTTTACAGGAATAACTGAATAACTGAATGTCCATGCCTAAAAACAAAACAAAAAAATACTTGGGTTAATGCTGCCAACTAATACAGACACAAATCATTATTTTGGCTAACACAATAAAAAGTAAAAGTAACAAATGTACTCTAGTCCTGTTAATGGTTTCACTTAGACTGTGTTAAGTTGAAAAACTGCATCTGCGTTTCAAATCACATGAAGTTTAGTATATGAAACTTGTGTTTTTATAGTTAAATGGTTTCAAAACATGAATTACATGCATATTTTTGTTTTTGAAGGTATTATATAACAGTAGAATACAAAAAAAATATAATATCAAAGGATATATACAGGTCCTTCTCAAGAAATTAGCATATTGTGATGAAGTTCATTATTTTCCATAATGTAATGATAAAAATTAAACTTTCATATATTTTAGATTCATTGCACACCAACTGAAATATTTCAGGTCATTTATTGTTTTAATACTGATGATTTTGGCATACAGCCCAAAATTACAAACAGTATTTTTCATTGGATTTTATTTGTACAATATATTAGAAGTGTATAGTTGAATATGCAGTAATTACAGAATAAAATATGTAAGCATATAAAGTTGTTTGATAATTTATATTGAATTAAAAAGTTTACTGCATTTTAGTGCATTTGCTCGCCTCAACAACTCTTTGCGCTGACGAGATAAAAATACTTGAAGCGTGTTTACCAGACATTCATAATCATAACTTCCAAGGCATCTAATAGTTCTTTCATAAATCCCTCTGCCCTTCCATTTATGTGATGCGTTACACAAAAGCAAATGTTAGTTCATAGCTGGTAGGCTAGACAAAGGCCTATCAGTAAACTGATAGAAACATTAGCCTAGCTAACTCGCTACGGTTTGAAACATTTCAGGTAGCTAACTAACATTTGTGTGGCATTGTTTAGGAAAGTAATGTATAAACAATGGGCTTAGTAGTTTGAATACTCAGAATGTGATACAGCTGTGGCTTGTGTCAAGGTGGCTGAGCCAAGTCTTGACTAATAGAAAACATTGTGTTTGTTTTTTTAGAATCAGTAGGGCGTGCCTGACCAACAAAGACATATGGATGCATTACAGCTTCAATTTTTCTTTCTCCTTTATGCACGATGTACATCTTAAAAATACCTTCATTTGTGTATTATGTTCTTTCTAATCCTCTTATCTTTTCCAACAGGTGTACTATCCTTCTGACTCAATGCAACCAGGTCCCATGTACTTCTTGACTAGTCGCAAGTGTGGCTTGTTTGGTGTCTGCTGTGAAGGTATGCCACAACAAGTAAACTATTTAATAGATGAGGGCATCTCATCCAGGAAGGGCAGCAGTTCAGTTATCAACTACTTGCATTATTTCTTAAACAGATATGGAGTTGGGGAGACATGTGTGGACCTACACTGTGACAACTGCAGTGGACAAAACAAGAACAAGTTTGTTCGCTTGTATTGTGTCTAGCGGTACATGCACAATCTCCACCATCTTCTGGACCTACACTGATCGCAGGCCTCACAAAGTTTGCCCCTGATTGG
>JACXGM010029738.1:0-13555 GCA_016801145.1 Umbra pygmaea
TTAGCTTACTAACCTTCATCTCTGGCTGATTTTATTTTTCTATTTTTAGCCTACGTTTTATACTTCCATACTTGTGTTACTGTGTGTTGTTATATAGGTATTTTTTTATTACTTTCTTTTTAGATTTATTTTCTGTAAAGCACTTTGGTCAGCCTAGTGGCTGTTGTAAATTGTGCTATATAAATAAAATGACCTTGACTTTGACCTTAAGTTCAGCTCATGATAAATGGGGGCAAAAACAAAAGTGTTGCGTTTATATTTTTGATAGTTTTTGGGCTGTTGAGGCAGAGGGTTATATCTGGTATTTTTTCCACTTACATCTCTGTTGATGTTAGTTTTGGTTGTAGTGTTTCTTGATTATAATTAAAGGACTGATTCTAAGCACTGGGCCTTATGCTTGTTTATATTTGTGTTTTGTCTGTAATGTTCAATTTCTCAGTTTACCTATGTGGTGTGGTGGTAATTGTCTTACTGTTGTGGTCCACCACTTGAAGCAATGTAAAGAAAACACTGTAATTTTGGCTGTCTCAATGTGTGTGTATGCCAGTTCACCAAACTTGCGTGTGGATCATGTATGGCACTAAATACATTTTTCTAGTAAAGCACAATGATTAGGGGAGGGGCCTCACACAAAGAGAAGCCTAGGGGCCCCTGACCACCTTAATCCGCCCCTGACAACATCCCAGACTCTTCTCTTACTGGAGGGCCCTTATTTAGGAGGGGCTTATTGCACAGGTGTTTTCAATGGTGCTGATGACGAGAATGGTGCTGATGAGACAGAAACCCGGAGATGGCGATCGCCGGATCCTCGACATGCCAGTAGGGGGATCTACAGGATTGAAACGGTGACATTTTGTTTATTACATTTTTTTATTACATAATCAACGTATTTGCTGCCTCTGTGTTTGAAAGCTGCCATTGCATTCTTGACATCTTAAAGAATGTGCTTCTACATCACCCAAGGGAGGGGTCTTGTATAAAGTACACACCCTTCAAGATGGTTATGAAAGAACGTGGTGTCGGGAATTGATTCAACATTTGGCTAGTGAATATAACTTAATATTGTGTGACAAATTTAAAAACATATGATGAATGACTGAAATGCAGCCAGAACACTTGTTTCCACCAATAAAGGAATATTTATAGTTGTTTTTTCTTTTGTCGGATCATTAGTATTTAAATGTTTGAAGGGGTGGGCCAAAGCTGAAATCACGGGTTTGAGTTACTAATTAAAGGGGTATTTTCAGTAATTTAAACAATATATTAGAGCATTCCCCTTTCTGAAAGTAGGCTATGGCAAGGAGAACAGACTTGCCCAAGTAAAAAAAAGTATATTTAAATTATATAGTATACTTATGTTTAACCATAAGTATGTATTCAATGTATTTAAGTATATTTGAAATATACTTTCAAAATATACATACCAAAATAATATATTAGAAGTATATTTAGGATAAATAAAATACATTTCAAGTACATTTAAATATACTTTTTTTTACTTGGGTGTATACATTAGGCTTGATATTTTGTCACTTTCCTCATGTTTTCTTTTGGTACCCCTTTACTACTACTGCATATGCCCTGGCATAAGATTGTCATTGTAAATGCAATTACATCTGTTTTTCTGTGCACTGGACAAATAAACTTCCTTCCTCTTGATGTTCGCAATAGCAAGTGCTTGTTGACTTTTAAAATGCGTCTTAAGACATCTTTTTATAGGCTTTTTAGAACATGTTTTATTGAGTTTTTACTGCATTTGATCTGTATATGTGGCTTGTTGGTTGTGTGTTTTGTTTTATATATTGCTTGTGAGGCAACCTTGGGTTTTATGAAAGGCGCCATTAAATAAAAGGCATTATTATTATTATTAACTTAACAAATGTTAGATACTTTACTGTATGTCAAAGTTATTTTTTTAAATGTACAATATTCAACTAAGAAACATTTCTGAAAATGATGGGCCTGTGTCTAACATTTAGTTTTAATTTGCCTATAAAAGTAATATTTTTTATAATGCAGAAAATGTAATAGTTTTATAACAATAAAGAAGTACTTTCTAGCTGATAACAGAATACTATGGGTTACAATTGTTCCTAGACCATCAATTTATTTTCAGGGTGTGTTACTATCGAATTGTTTAAAACCATCTATGTTTTTTATTATGAGAAATAGAGCATTAGAGAAGGTTTAGTCTATAGTGTGACACTGTATAAACATAGGATCAGGATTGAGAAGATCAACAATTTAATGGGATCTTATTAGATGTTTCTTCCATGAGGACACTTGTGCCTGAGTCTTCCCTGGCAGAATTAGCCTGAGGGCTTAGGTAACCCAAGTTCCTTCTGACATATACATCCACATTACACGGCCACGCAGTGAGTTGTGACTCTCTAGTATAACCCTCATCAGCTTCAGACACAAAGTTAGGCTGTCATATTAGAGCTTCACATGGGCTGAGCACTCAGGTCATCCGTTAGGTGAGTTCGGTAGCTAGGCCCGTGGGTAAGCTGACGTAATGAGGGACGAGGGACTCTGCTGTTGGGCTACCTCCAATGATATCATTTAGGTTTCTTTCATTTGGCTTGATCCGAACATAACAGGTTGCAATGTAATAAATGACTTTGGATTTCTGGGGTGGAGTACGGTATGACAAAGATATAATCCTTAATGGCAAACGTCCAAAGCGCAATAGAATTAAATGAAGTAAGAGGAGAGAGTTTGAGTCCGGGCTAACGGAGCCCAGTCGAACTGCTTTACAGAAGACCAAAGTCATTTTATGCCAGCTAAATTCTATTATGCCTTACATACTTACTCGGTAATGTGCTTCCCAGACCTGGCCGTTACCAATGCCAGGGTCATGCAGAAGTAAATGAGACATGGCTGTACATTGTATCCTCACAAGATCTCATCCAGAATGGACAGTAGTTCCAGTACCATCCTTTTGCGATCAATACAGTGTTGAACAGCCAGTACTGGCTGCGGATGGGCCTATGTGAAGGATGGTGGGGATGGTTATTGGATCAGGGTCAGAGCTGGGAACAGACAAACTAGGGACCCTGCTGAAAGAAAGCATTAGCCCCTGTCATCACAATACCTCACTTTGTTTTGGGGCTCCTACTGAGGGTTTTTGATTTCCATTTCAATTTGATCTGGTCTAGTACAGTATGAATTGAGGTGAATGGGTCATTTCTTTGACATTGGTGGGGTGCAAAAATAATTGGGTTTTTGCTGTTATTATTATGAGTCATGTCAAGTTTAAGATCTCAAAAGACTGATGGAAGGAGTCCCACTGTTTATACAGATTCTGAAAGCTGATATGTCACGGGGCAAATCTTTGAATGTTGCATGGTTATTATGCTTTTACCGAAAAGGACACAATGTTTGTTACATTTTCTAAACAATGTATTTAAAAAAATGATTTATCTTGTTTGGATTTAATATTTAGTTTAAAATATTAAATTAGCAATTGTTGGAATTTTTTAATGAAAAACATTTAAATAAAAAATCATGTCGCTTACAAATACCCATATGACCCATATCAGCAGTCGTTTAGCTGCGTCTGAATGTATTCCAGCTTTTTTCCTATAAACAGAAACTCCATCCAAAAACAATGACATTTGTGGGAAAAAGCTGAACTGTATTACTGTAAAGAGATCAATACAAACTGATGAAAGTAACATGATGTATATGGCCCATTATGTCATAATTGTCTTTTCTCATATATGAGGCGGCAGATAGGCTAGCCAGGTTGTCTCCAACCGTGTTCTTGGAAGCTACGATCCTGTAGGTTGAGTCAAACCCTAGTTTAACCAACCTGATTTTAATAATTAGCTGGTTGATAAGCTGATTTATGTTAGCCTTAACTGAGTTTGCAACAAAAAACTCTCAGGATGTTAGCTCTACAAGAAAAGGGTTCTAGACACTTCGGCTTGTGGTTGAAGTAGCCAATAACACGCAGGGTGAAACATATTTTTGTTTGTTCCTTTAAAACTAGTTAAATGTTAGGATAAATGTAAAAAAAATATTTTGACCTTGGGTGAAATTCACAGTTAAAATATATATTTTTATATAAAACATATCATATGATACCGAATACTGATCCAAACCATTGTTTTAATGTACACAACCATTGTGCTGTCAGATTTTATAGAGACATGGGACACATGTCTGAACTCTGAATGTCTGTAGTGAATCTAATTGCAGTTACATCTTTCAGCAAATCCAAAAGGTAATTTTACTCTACCATTTGGGAGGGCCTTTTCAGACACATTGCATCAGTTAGGCTGGTGAATACACACATTTTACCAGCACATATTGATCATCCAACAGCGTTTCAAAATTGAGAGGTGGAAAACTTATCTAACCCTTAACTTATGCCACAATATTAATTTGAATGAGCTTTTAATTTTACTTTTGTACATTTATTTTAGACTAATCTGTTTGGAAAACATGTCTGAGCTTAATAATGAAATAATATAAGCACTGGCTAAATTAGCTCCCATCAAACCTACAAGTAGATGCGTCTTCAGCAAATTAGTCAGCATTCGCTCACCATGTCTGTCACGTCACTTGCTCTCTCGGTTTCTCCAAAACCCATACTGTAGCAGAGGAAATTCATGTACATGTAATCTTAAATGTTTTTTTTCATTCTGAATGACCTGTCACTACAACGACTCGTGTTTACTGCACATTATTAGGACATGGTATTGCATCATTTTATTGGACTCCATGTGCCGATACCCGATCCCATATTTTTGTCCAGTATCCGACATATTTCCGATTCCAGTATCGGAATCAGTGCATTCCTAAATTGCATACATTTCATGTTTTTCAAATAATTTAAGTATCTTTTCCATGCTGAAACAGATTGAAAGTGTAGGTGCAGTTGTAATTAAAATTATTCAACTCCCATTGAAAATCAGGTTTATTGTAAAAATGTATAGTCTGTCAGCTTTTTGCAATGAACAAATTAAACAATTTTTTTTTCCAAATTCAACTGCAACTGAAAATGACTTCTCTAGTCTCAGAATTATACAACCCCTTCATGGCAAGCATCTTTAGTACTTAGTAGAGCACCCTTTTTCTGTTATGACCTGCTGCAAACGAGATGCACAGCCAACCACCAGCCTCTGGCAGTGTTCCTGAGGAATCTTAACCTATTCCTCATGAACAATGGCCTCCAGTTCAGTATAATTCTTGGGTTTGTGTGATGCAAGTGAGAGGAGAGCTTATTTGACAGAAGACTTAGGTAAGCAAAGTAATCTTGGTCTAATGTTACATTGTAAAACATTTCACCATTTATTCATACTATCAACTCGTGATTCAGTGAGAGTGAGCCCAAAAATTGGAAAGTATGTGTTTGTGACATTTCTTAATTTACATTTAGTAAAAAATAAAAATCAATAACAATCTGCCATGGAACAAGCATGCCTGCGTTTACAGTTTTTCCCGATTGCTAAAACACTAAAAGTAAATTCTCATAACAAAGCGTCAACGTTTGCATGCATTTGGTACACTCAGGCACCAAATGAATAAACACAATGTCGGCATGGCACCGTAAACAATTCTGTAACACACAGTGCAAAACACTACACACATTGGCCAATGATGAAACACTCTGCAGTCAGCATGTCCATTCAATAGTTAAAATACACACGACATTAGCAACAATCCCACACACATTGTAAAACACTTAACCTGTAACTAAACACCAATCAGTCACTATACATATAATTCAGATATGAGCACCTGTCGTGAGACAATCATGAATATGGAGGCTGAACGACCAAGGGGAAGGAGAAGATGAGGAAGAGACGGGAAGAGGGAGAGGAGAACGAGGAAGAGACGGGGAGGGAAGAGGGAGAAGAGACTGGTAAAAACCAGACATCGGGACTGAAACATCATCGGCCAAAGGGCCATCGGAAATGTCGCCGGGCAGTGCCATGTGTGCAGCCATTAGTGGTCAGGGGGTCCTCCATCACCATGCCCCCCTGGGTTCCTATAACACTGCACACATACTGGCATTTCTGCATACACTACATGCCACAGTCACATAGGACCAACCAGGGCAGCCTATGTTCGTTGTCATCTGGGATAATGTCAGTCTCCACAGGGCTGCTCTGGTCCGGGACTAATTCGCCAACCACGACCCGTTTATGGTGCTGTACCTGCCCCCTTATTCCCCGTTCCTCAACCTGATAGAGGAATTATTTTCTGCATGGCGGTGGAAGGTCTATGACCGCCTACCACATGCACGCGTGCCGCTCCTGCGAGCAATGGAGGAGACATCGAGGTGGGCTCGATCCACGGGTGGATACGCCATGCCGGTGATATTTTCCCGTTGCCTGGCAAGGGAGAACATCGCCTGTGATGTGGACGAGGTGACGTGGCCCGACCCCAATCATCGGAGTGATCCCTGACTTGTAATGGGAGTTGTTTTACTACCTGTACAATGTATCACTGAGGCTTGGTTGCGGGAATAAAAATGGTTTAAAAACTACAAATGACAGAAGTGTCTTGAGTAAAGTTGACCAGTGTGTTATGTCTGTTTGACTGTTTATTGTTCATGTGCATGTGTGTTAACTATCGATCTGAAGAGGGCCTTTTGAAGTCAGAGTGTTACGTTTTGATTGCAGAATGGCAGTTTTGATTGCAGAATGGCAGTTTTGACATGGCAGTTCAATGTTAATCTTCAAGTGTTGTATAAAGAATTCTTGTGTGTTGAGTTTTGACACAAAGAGCCAAATTATGCATTTTGCGTGTTAGCAATTGGAAAAAACTGTAAAGGGAATGTGAGATGAAGCTCTGTTTGGTTTATTGCACGTTACGCCCAAACCACACCTATTACTAATGCCGCTACTTCAGACCTACCCATTTTAGATTTGCGTGAGGCGCAAGTGTAATTTATCCCGCCAGTATAATAGCAACAGTGCCCAAGATCCGCCCATAAAGTCACTTGCGTTTCGTGTTCGATACTTGCATTTCAGATCGTTAAAATAGGGCCCTTAGTGTTCCAGCTCAAGCACACCTGGTGCAACTAATGAAGCCCTTGTTTATTTATTATTATATTTTTGCTGTTGTGAGGGATTCTTTTCAAAGGTTTGAATAATTTGAGATTGGAGAAGACATTATGAGTTGCATTTCCAGTTGGATTTGAGGTAACCACTTGAAACATTTGTTATGTTGAGCTATTTCAATTGCTTTTGTTTGATTTGTTCATTGCAAACTGCTGAAAGTCACAATAAACAATAAACCCGATTTGCAATGGGGGTAGAATAATATTGATTACAACTGTATCTTCAATGAGACATGGACATGGCAGTGGAATAAAACAGGCCACTATTTATCATGTTTACAGTCAATTTAAACAGTATCTAGGAAATGACCATCTCTAGCAAGGAAATTAAGTAATGGATTAACAGGTCAACACAATCTCCATCAGAACAAGTGTCCCTCAGCCATTATTTTCATCTGATCCTTCAGAGGTAAAATGTCAGCTCCTTCACAGCTAGGTCACTGTGCCTACAATGGTTGCCATTCATGTCACAGCAACAAACGCCAACACCAGCCGATAATAACAAGATTACATTGCAACTAAAATCAATGACCTTCAACAAAGGCCTGTCCCCCCTGTGAAAGGTCACTGCCGGCCTTCCATAGATATTCCCTCTTAATAGAGTCTACTTCATTGTCCCACCAGAGGAAATCAAAGGGGAGGCTATGGATTGGTCTCCTTCCATTCATTTCTTAGTATGTTAGTTTACTATGAGGCTTGCCATCGAGATGTAATTGCTCAAAGAACATAAATTTGCCTGAGGGCAGTGCCATAGTAATCAACTGAAACTAGCTTGTCAGACGTTTGTGCCGTTAGAGTCACGTTTCTTGTTTATAGTTGTGCACTAAAAACACAACCAACACTAAATCCATGTTAGTGAGAAACATTAACTTGAAACTGTCTGATCAGATTAGAATTTTTGTAGAACTAAGAGAAAATCATGTATTTGAACATCTCCATAGGTTTTTTACCGAGAAAGCATTCTATGAAGTGACTCAAATGTGGTTGTGTGGTAATAATAGTTGTTTGATGCTGAGAGGAGAGACAAGAATCAATGAGCCATGACATTTTTTAATGACTGTACTTCCATTACTGTCTGGCATAGCTCATTAGCCCACAATGCATCTGATTAAATTTACATTAAGCCTATGTAATAACACCACACCCCTATTAAAGAATATTTGTACTGAGATGACAATGCAGATCATTATGCGCTACAGGACGCAGAAGAAAAAAACTGTTTGAGGGTGAAAATGTATAACTCTTTGTTTGTTTGTTTCTTTTGTACTTGTATTTGTTTTGTTTAAGATAGTGCTGCATTTCTCTGACTTTAACATCTTGAAAGTTGACAATATCACGTACAGTACAAAGATGTTTTAAAAGAAACTTCAAAAGCGGATCTCAACTGAATGATTAACACTTCAACTCTCCGGGTGGTTGTTTGTCTGAACATGTTTTTTTTTCGTTTTTAAGAAATCAAATAATCTTTTTTGCTGTTGTTGAAATAAATGTTAAAGAAAAGCAGAGTCATGCAAAAAGAAACAGAGAAAGATGTTTTTGCCTGGAAGCAGAAAGGTTTTGATTTTCTCCTTTTTCTCTGTGAGTTTTCCACAAGGGTTATTGAGTCATTAGCTTCTATAATTCCCCTGTTGACCTTGTCACATATTGGCACATTTTAACTGTGACAAATCTGACAAGCAGAAGTGAAGATATGAAAACACAGACTTTGTCACCAAGTGCTGTCAAATTGACTTTTGTTGGTTAGGGTGTGATTAAAGGCTAGCATTTCTTTTTAGATTAATAAATAGACCTACATTCAACCCAGTATTATGTGAACTGTACCTTGTTAATTAGCAAATAATCTATATTACAAAGTGACCAACCCCATACTATTGGCTAAATACAAATCTTGAGAAAATATATTTGAGGTAAATATATGTAGAAGATATTCAGAATCGTATAGCAGTATTGGTCTAACTATACTGTGGTCCTGCACAAAATCCCTATAGTATTGTCAATTCAATACATATCCAGCAAAAACTGTCTATTATATGTTGTAACAGCTTTTTTATTTTGAACATGGATTTTTTCTGTTTTGATTAAGGAATTCAACATCCCTAAATGATTCAATAAATTAAGGAATGAGTGCTATTCATTTCTGGAATTATATTAATATTTTCAAAAATATACATTTCCATGTTGGCCAGAAATAACCCATTTACTTGGCTTCTTAAAACATTTTAAACCTCTACAAAAAGATCTTAGATGTTTTTTAACAGTTATTTCTCAAATTTCCATGGATTTTCAAATTTTCTAAATTTTAATGTATAATTAATTTGACTTTTATAGCATATTTTAAGGACACAAATCACTTTACATAGTAGGAGAATAATGCCTCCTCATCCACCACCAATGTGTAACACCCACTTCTAAAAGTCACCCACTTCCATACACATTGAATCCCATCCACTTCGGTGATGCACAGCAGCCACTTTGCACCAGAATGCTCACCACACATCAGGTAAGTTGTTATATATGCCAGTTAGGAATTAGGAGGATTATTAGATGGCCATGATTGATACAGTATGAGGCCTGGTTGGGAATTTAGCCATGACACCAGGGTTGACACCCTTACTATTAGTGCCGTGGGATTTATTGTGACAGCAGAGTCAGGACTCCAAATTAACATCTTAAGACCTGAGGGAAGAGGGCTTACTGGCCGTCCAACACCACTTCCAGCAGCATTGGTCTCCCATCCAGGGACGGACAAGACCTGACCGTGCTTAGTTTTAAAAGCAAACCAGCACTTTAATATAGAGCGCTATGCTGCTGTCAGATTACATCAGAAATGAGAAAGGTCAGCTACTGTATACCTACATTTGCCTGTGATGAGGAAAAAACAATGACAGTTTTTTCAGTTTTTCCAATCTTCCTTGTCCAAATTTGGTGGGACAGTGCAAATTTTAGCATCAGTCTTCTTAGCTGACAGGACTGGGACCCGGTATGGTCTTCTGCTGCTGTAGCCCATCTGGTTCAAGGTTCAACGTGTTGTGAATTCAGAGAGGCTGTTTTGCATAACTTGGTTTTAACTAATGGCTATTTGAGTTACTGTTGCCTTTCTATTAGCTCAAACAAGTTTGGCACAATATTCTTTGACACCCGTTTAAACTAGCTAGGTCCCTTCTTGTGTTGCCATTTAGACACATAACTAGCTAAAATAGTAGTTGGCTACAGTAGATAACTTAGCTGTTGAATGAAAAGTCTAGCTACTATTGCGGCCAGCCTGCAAGTCTATTTTTGATGTGAGAGTATGTGTGAGAGTATGATGTCATTATGACATGAGCTGTATCCCTTGTAGCCATGACAAGAGGAAATGCAAGATGGAGATGTTAGATTCATTTCTAACATCTTATCCATATCATAATTCAATGTAGGAGTTCCCAAAAACTGTTCCTGAACACATTTGAGGTGAGAAATATGCTATCCCTTTGCTGAATCTGCACGTAGATATACAATGCATAATTAAAAAAAATATGTTTTTCAAGCGAGTCCTATATAAAGGCAGATTTGCAGTGTTTGTCTACGGAACAGCCAGCCAGCATGGATGTCTATTATATCATTCAAACTTTGTTTTTAACAACTGCTGGTGTATAGAAGCACATTGTTTGTGAATTTTAGATGATATTCAGGTGATATTTCTTTTGCATATGGAACCCACATGTTAATAATTCATATGACAAGCATTATTTTCCTGATGAACTGCATTCTCAAATGTGCACCGGATGCACACAATTTTTGTAATATGTAAAAGATCAATATTTAGCATAATGGTAAAACATTAAAAAAGGAAGATCTGTTGCCTAGTTGCCTAGATTTTTATTGTTGTTTATAAGTGATTAATTGAATCATTCATTTTTGGAACGATGTACCGTACTATTTATTACATTAGGAACACACCTACAATTTCATCCAATTTGAATTGTGCGAAGTTTACCAAATCACAGTGCATGTTTTACGAGCCATTCACAGTAATTACATTTTATGAACTTTAAGGGTGTTTTGAAATGTTCAACCACTATTATCACTACCCAGAGTGTTTTATGATATGGACTAAGCAAACTAATTAAGAAGACTAATCACAGTTTTCACTATATGGATTAAGCAAACTAATTAAGCAGAATTAGTAAATGGGTTATTTTTTCTTTCGATTATGAGAATTTTACATTTTACAACAAAAGGTAGGCTGTGAGGGATAACAGCATGATTAACTGCTGCTAGCTACTAGCTAGCTAAATACTGCTTTGGCTGGTAAATTATCCTGTACAGTAGATAGGATGTCAGGAAATATTGCTGGTGCAGTACTTTCAAGAAACTGCTGTGGTGAATATAGTTTCAGGTTGGAGATTAGACAGGCATTCAGCTCTACATATCATAATGTGACCCTTAAACTGCAATGTGTACTGTCCCGTGAATTAGGTGTACAGTTTCAACCCTACCCTACCATTACACCACCAGCTTGAACCGTTGATAGGCAGGATGGGTCTTTCCAATTATCTATTGTCCAAATTTTGGTGGGCTCATGCAAATTGTAGCCTCAGTTTCCTATTCTTAGTTGACAGGAGTGGCATTTGTATGGTCTTGTGCTGCTGTAGCCCATGTGCTTCAAGGTTCAACATGTTGTGCATTCAAAGATGCTATTCTTCATATCTTGGTTATAATGAGGTGCTATTTGAGTTAATGCTGCCTTTGCAGTTGCCATATAGAATAATTATTTTCTATATTTTTGCTTCGGGTGTGGCCTTCCAAATGCAACTTTATCTAAATAGTCGTTTAGTTAAAGATGGGTTAAAAAAAGTTGACAAAGCCACTTCTGCATGGGTAGTGCTTCCCAAACATGGGTATTAGGACCCCTGGTGGTACAGTAACCAAAAGCATTTGGGGACCACAGGAAATAAGGACGCTTTTAGGACAACAATTTTGCTGTTGTACTATACAAGTTGCAATCTGCAAGAACCCGTTGGATGTGATGGCCACTCATTATTGGCTATGAGCCAAAACAGTTTGAAAACGTCTTCTGTCAAAACTGAGATTTTCTAAGTTTTGTATAGTTTACATCCTATACTTCAGTGTAATGTACAAAAACATCTAAGATTACTTATGGAAAACAGTTAATTTCAATAGTTTCTGTACATGTTAGCTAGCCAGATTTTCACGCCATGTTAAATTGAAAGCTTGGCCTACTGTACATCGCTTGCTCTTTTGAGTGCTGCAGCAGACCCAAACAAACGTAGTCTAGTAGTTAAACTTTCATTCAAATTCACAACATTGTGATTACAAGCAAAATTATTTTCTTTCCATATACGCTACAGTAAAGTGCAGTTCCATGTATAAAAGAGGGTTCTACCCATGCTACCCAGTGCTTATCAGGTATAGCTGGCAAGAAATCCAAGAAGATATATAAACATCATTACAGTAATGCCAGATATGATTAGTTTTTAATATATGTATATCTTGTAACTTGTATCTGTCAGTAGCAAGCCCTCTCCTCACATATTCACATTTACGCTCCTAGTTGAACTTGAAGTTAAAACATGGTCAAGCAAAGAAAACTGCCTTATACTTGACTAGATAGCAGAGTAGCAGCTTTTTGACAGTTTAGTTGTCATTAATATGGTCAATGTTGCCAATGGTTGATTTACCTAAATAATTGATTACTACACAATTGGTCTATTACTAATCAAATGACAGTGACAGCACTCTCAACATTTGGAGAGCAGCGCCCAGGGCTGTTTGAAGGAATTTTTGGGGCCCCAAGCAAAATCGACATGGAGGCCCCCGAACCCCCCACACTACACGCAAAACCTACAGAAAACCACAGCATAGCCATAAAGTTTAAGTTCACCCACACTTTATATAAATAAAAAAAAGGTTTACAGTGCATAAGCTGCGCATAAAAAATGTTTGCACTAACTGTTCGTTACAAGCAGCGTTTGCCCTCAGGCAGGTTACAGGTAACGTTAGCTAACATAAACATATTTTTTCTAGCCTACCGGCTGCAAAATTACACCAAGACAAGTAAAGCTATTTTATCCAGTGTAATTTATCACTTACCACGATATTGTTTTTTCTTATCCTCCTCTTCCTTTGTCTTCTTGTAACGCTTTCCCCCGGTACAGAGAGAAGAAGACCCAGATGCAGAGTGACAAATAGGAAACGCTTTTAATGTTCCAAAAAGGGAGGCAGGCAAAATAACGTGGTCAGGCAAAACAGGTCGAAATCCACAGGGCAGCAGTATAGTTCTGAAGGGCTAGGCAAACTCGTAGTCAAAAACAGGCAGAAAGAATAAAGGTCAAAAACACGTCAAAGGCAATCAGTATACACGATACGCTCAGTATGCTGTAAGAACAAACAATACCTCACAAGGAAACACTGACAGGAGCAAGTATAAATGAGCAAATGAAACCACACAGGTGTATGCGATTAAGATAATGACAGCACACA
>JACXGM010029740.1:0-13554 GCA_016801145.1 Umbra pygmaea
ATTAATTTAACTCTCTGTTAAATTCTAACATTAAGTTAGCATCGTTAACACAGTTTAGCGTCGCTGGATGGCTAACCCAGAGCTAATTCATTAGCTGGCTAGCACTGTAGTTACAGTAGCTAGTTAACACAAAACATCGGCACCTGCTAACATATTACAATATTTCGTTTACCTAAACAACTGGAGCACAAACTTATTGCATGGTCACAGCAAGACATATTAGATCATTTACATCAATAATAGCTATTGTAAAAGCACAAACTCCACAGATAAGCAGCATGTACAGTAAGTCAAGTTCAGTGACTGAAATTAGCCATGAAATTAGCTGAAGCGGTAGCACACACAGCACAAACCGCTAGCAGTCTTACAGCGCCAACACGTCTGTCACTCATTAGGCTGCGCCCCCAAATTATAAAACTTTTATCATATAAACGGATGAGTTATAAAAAAAATTCACCCCCCCCACAGTTGACAGATAGAGGAAAATAAGCAATATACACCAAAACCATTTTTTGAACCAGGCTATAAACATGTTTATTTCAGCTGTAAAGTTAGGCATTTTGCCATAGAGGTCTATTGAAATTGCTCCTTTCTGCAGCCAGCCTCAAGTGGCCATTCGATGAATTGCATTTTTTTTTACTTCCTTGTTGGCTTCATATGTCAGCCTCGGAGTTTGCCCCTTGGTTGAGAACCACTGCTTACCTAGGCTATTGGTGATTGCAGATTAACTGCTTATTTTAAACACTTTTTTTTTGTGAAGGTCATATCCTGCTCAAAAGCAAACTCGAATATACTGACAAAACCCGATATATCGCCAAGCCCTAGCCTATGTGTTATGTTCCCCCTGCAATGTGCTTTGAGAAATGTGCTAATATACTGTCTGACTAGCCCCACTGCTGAGGATGAGCCTCTGAAGGGGGGGGGCTCGAAGGGGGTCTCGCCTGGGGTGTAATTCAATGTAGAACCGCCACTGGTGATAAACGCTGAAACTTCAGAGCAGACCGCAACAAAATAACTTACATTCCCATTAATAACTTCCAGAGATGTTCTGGGAAATGATTTAGAATGTCTATGACAGAAACTTAGTAAATGAATAACATTTAATTCCAATAAAAGGCATAAATACAACTCTTTAACCGGACACAGAATTATACAATACTACCAAGAATTAACTATCATCTAACACTTCTAAAATATGATCTACGATCTAAGCATATCTTATACAGTTCAGCCTGTCACAACATTTATTCAACACATTTGCTATGGCACACACAGACGTGTGACCAGGAGAGTCGTTACAGAAATCTCATCAGTTTAACCTTAAACAAAGACTTATATTTCCCCTCGAGAGGGGACGCCCCCAACTCCCGCTGCATACGAACTACCTATCAGTTCACTGGCTGGAATTAGAGAAAACAAATAGTACATTAGCAATTAGATTATACGTCGCCTTGGCGCCTCGGCGCATCCGGGCTGTAACAAAGGACTGGGTTTGAATATTTTCCAGAGGGGGAGCTAGCATTTGTCTTCTCCTAGAACCCTGTGGAGACAACATAACCTTTACAAGTAATACTACCAAACTCCCTTTATGGGTGGATCAAAACCAAAATCACATAGGTACAGGTTTAAATGTGTGACATACATTGGGGTTTCCCCCTTTCCATGAATCTTAATTCATCCCAGGATGTATGAGAAGTCAGCTGTTGAAGGAGTCTATATTTGGTCCTATAAACATTAATTTCCCACTACAACAGACCAGCCTACACTATATCAAATTGTACAGTATCCTTAACCCTTCAAGGTCTAAAAGGTTTTAGGTCCGCCTGGCATATAGTTGACTTCTTAGCCTCTAGAAAGCTCATACTTTGACCTACAGTGAAGTGCCTTATGGTTCTGGACTCAGCAGACCCATGGCTACAACATGGATGAATGAAATCCAACATCCTGGGTCATTGAATTTTATGTTTTATTAAATATCTATCCCAAAAAACTAAAGAACGTATGTATATTTGTGGTTTTTTTATGTGTAAAAGCATGTAAACTATAATGAATAAGGCTTTTTATTACTTATTTAAGCCCCCAGGGCTGCTGGACCAGTGTGCAAAGTTTGGAGGCCATACAAACAAGTCAACATCAAAATGCTATACTCATTTCGAACTAGATTTCTATACGTTTTTAAAACCCAGCTAAATTCCAACTCCAAAAATGGTTGTTTTATGCAGGATGATGTCCTATGTTATTGAAAAAAAAATTATTTTGTCATTTTGACTTCCTACTTCCTGTCTGTGATATTTTTAGTCAAAAAGAAAGACCATCGTCGGCTTTGAGGCGCGATATCTCCGGCTGTGAGTAACACACAGAGATGTGCCACCACTCATTATTTGCGTCTAATTCTCCCCTTTCCAACGGTACCAAGCTTTAGTGAGATAATCGCGTTTGACGCTCTAGAGCAGGGTTAACCATAAACATATACCTGGCCGTAGTGAAGACAGCTCCTGCCAAAGGTGAAACACTTGTCTTTTCTCTCAGAGAAGACAAAGTCTTAGAGTCCAAACTTAAAGTAAATAGCCCCTAAAACCTTAGCTCTTTAACACTATTTTCTCTCATATCTGAATGTACCTACAGTATAAGATATCTTTCCCAAGCATGGGAGAGTAGTGACCAAAAGTTAGCTAAATCCCAATGAAATTTGATAACTGTAATGATCCACTCCAAAATGTAAAAAAGAACAATGTTTATTCTATAATCCAAGAAGGTAGGCAAAAGCACAAAGGAGAATCCAAGGCAGAAGAATAAACCAAACAATGCAGGGGTCAGGCCAGAATAACAATATACAAACGTAGGCAAAAGCACAAAGGAGAATCCAAGGCAGAAATATCAAAACACAATGCAAAGGTCAAACCGGAATAACAATATAGACTCTAATACTCAGTAATGAATCAAAGAATACTCACAATACCTCGCAAAGAGGCAAGGAGAGGTGTGTGACTTAAATACAGATTGGAGTGAGCAGGTGTACTGAATTTGGATAATTGAGTCCGGTTATGGGAAATGTAGTTCTGAGGAGGCATGACTAGGGAAGCTGTAGTCCACAGGAAGAAGAACTGGGGAATGGGAATTGTAGTTCTGAGTAATGTGAACAAAGGAAGTGGCTGTTTCCAGGGAAGGGGAACTGGGAAATGTTACAATAACTAACAAATCCCCTCACAAGACTTCTGGCCGAAGTGGTTCATGTCCAATTTGACACTTTCCACTAACTCCTGTTGAACATGTGACTAAAGTTTGCATTTATTGTGGGTGATATTAAGAAGAGGAAGTAGAGGAAAAAAAGTTTCCGGTGCGTGTTCTCTACAGCCAAGCAACATTTACAAACAATCCCAAGTTTTGGCCTGGAGGAGTGAAAACATTGTTAGGAAGTGCACTTACACTTTTTACAAAACTGTAGCAGAAAATTAAAAATGTCCTTTCCCTTTCCTTGTTAAAGGAAAAATTTAATGCTAAATTGTCTATGTAATGTTACTTATGAGACTGTGGTGAACAGCATACACTTTCAGCAGCATGGTTTTAAATCTACATTCACTACTCTACTGCTCCATATCTATATACATCAGGTAGCTATGTAACACTACAGCCACCTAGTGGTTAGGATGACATCCACTTATCACTACATCCCCTTTTCTTTAGATGTATGCTACAACAGTCACAAACCAAAACACTTGGTCAAACAGCTTTTAAATCACAAACATGAACATAAAAAATATCTTCCTTTTTTCACATTACTTAAAATACTTAACTGTCCATGTTCAAAATCTTGTTTGTTTATTGTTTTTTTAAACAGTTTACTCGAATGTCCTTACAGATTCAGGCTGTCTGGAGCCTTGACAGTACGTGTGGTTCTCCTCAGTACAGGTAAGGCAGTCTGTTCAGTAGTTCCACTGTTGTCTAGCACAGGTGGTGGCTCAGCTGGCATGGTGCAGGCTGGATCTTCCTTTGAGTTTTCATTGGTCTGTCCTTTCAGTGCTTCTTTTGTTCTCAGCAAGCTCCTTCGATTCCTTCTCAGAATTTGTCCATCCTCTGTTCTGACTGTGTAGGATTTTGGGCTTACTTCCTCCAGAACAGTGGCTTTCTTAGTCCAGGTGTCAGAATCTTGTATTCTCACTGTGTCATGCCTTGCCAATGGCAGTAAGATTATTGTTGACTTGTCATAGTTAGCTTTTTGTCTTTTCTGTAGAAGATTTTGTTTCTGTTTAACTATATTCTTTTTTTGTTCTGCGATGCAAGGGATTGTGGTACATAGCCTACGTCCCATAAGAAGCTCAGCAGGAGACACTCCATGCTCAAGTGGCGATGCTCTGTAACTCAAAAGAGCCAGGTATGGATCAGAGTTATTGTCTCGCGCTTTCTTAAGCATCTGTTTGACTATATGCACTCATTTCTCTGCTTTACCATTTGACTGGGCGTACAGAGGGCTTGAAGTCACATGTCGAAAATCGTATTCATCTGCAAAATTCTGAAACTCTCTGCAACTGTACGATGGTCCATTATCACTGTAAACAATCTGTGGAATCCCATGTCTTTCAAAGATAGATTTAATATGTTTTATTTCACAGCCTGCAGACATGTTGGGAAGCAGCGCCATCTCTGGATAGTTCGACAGGTAGTCAATTACCAGCAGGTATTTCTTTCCATCCAAATGGAACAGGTCTGTCCCAACTTTCTGCCAAGGTTCCTCAGGTAGGTCTGTCATTGTCATTGGTTCTTTTGGCTGTTTGGTTTGATGTTTCAAACAGGTGTAAGAGGTTGAGACCAACCTGCTTATGTCAGAATTGATTCCTGGCCAATAGACAGCTGTGCGGGCCCTCCTCTTGCATTTTTCCATGCCAAGGTGTCCTTCATGCAACCTTTTTAGCATTCCTGGTGTCAGTGACTGAGGTATGACAACCCTGTTCTTCCTCAGTAGAAGCTCGTTGACCACACTCAGCTCAGCTCTGATATTGTAATATGGTTGACATTTGCCTCTTGGCCAACCCTCATTCAGCAGCTTGATGACTTTCTGTAACACTTTGTCTTGCATTGTTCCTGCAGCAATTTGCTTGAATATCCTGTCAGACACTGGCAGCGACTCAGTGATAATTTGCCCATGTAGATCCACATCAGCTTCTGTGGAACACTCATCCAGTTCCTCACTCTGTGTTGTTGCTCTCGACAGAGCATCAGCTAGCACTATGTGCTTGCCCGGTGTGTATATCAAGTCATAGTCATAGCGTTGTAGCTTCATCATTAGCCTCTAAATGCGTGTTGACATCTCAATGAGGTTCTTCTTTATGATAGCTATTAATGGCTTGTGGTCAGTCTCTGCTATGAACTTAGGTAATCCATAGACATAGCCATGACATTTCTGGAACCTGTATACTAGTCCTAAGCACTGTTTTTCAATTTGTGCGTAGCGACATTCTGTGCTGGTCAGTGATCTTGACGCATAGGTGACTGGCCTCCAATCCTCTCCAGCAGCTTGCAGTAGCACAGCTCCCATCCCATTCTTGGATGAGTCATTTTAATTATCTAGAAACAGTAGTGGCCATACGGTGCATTGAAAGTGCAGTACTTTGTACTATCCTAATGCAGCTTTAACTGCCAAAAACCCTGGGACGCATCTAATTTACTAAAATACTTAGCACCGGCCATCTCTCTTGTTATCTCATCCCTAGTTGGAATCTGAAAATGTTCCCTCTTTATGTTGTTATTCAGATCTTTCGGATCCATACACACACGTAATCTCCATTCTGCTTTTCGATGCACACCATCGAATTGACCCATTCTGTGGGCTCTTCAACTTTCTTTCTAACTCCCAGTGACTTCATTCTGGCCAGTTCTTCCTTCAGCCTTTCTCTCAGTGGAGCTGGAACACGCCTGGGAGCATCTACGACGGGCTGCGCATCCTCTTTCAATTGAATCTTATAGGTGAATGGTAAGACACCAAACCCCCTTGAAGACATCAGAATACTGATTCACTATAGACTCTACACTGTTCTGAGCCATAACATTGTTGATGTAGTACACCCTCCTAACTAGGCCTAACCTTTCACAGGCTTTGTCCCCAAATAGCGAATCATGCCCATCTGGAACAACTACAAACATGAGATGATGTTCCTTCCCTTTATGTCTCACCTTTAATCTGCAGGAGCCTTTTGTGTTGATTTGCTGTCCATTGTAGGCTTTAAGCTTTACTGAATTGTGATGGAGGTGTGGTTTCACTTCCCTGGCTTTGATGTCACTCTCACTGATTAAATTGGCCTTTGCTCCTGTTTCCAGTTTGAGAGGAATGACAGCTCCATTAATTTCTAATGACGCTATCCACTTGTCCTGCTGCCCACTATTCACATCAGACATCAGTTTCTTCTATGGTATGGACACAATCTTCTCCACTCTGTTTCCCTTTAGAAAAACATTGCTTAGCAAAGTGATTCTTCCCTCTACATTTGCTACAGATTTTACCATATGCTGGACATTGTTTTGGTGCATGCCGGGCACCACATCTCTTACACATAAATGTGTCTGTGTGCTGCTTAGTTTTAAATGGTTTAAGGTTTTCCATTTGCGCAGACACCATTGCCACCACCGATATGGGGCTTTCCTCCTTTGTAGCATTCCCAAACATCACCGAATGTGGGAGGGCTAATTCACTAGCCTGGCATATTTTCATAGCTCCTAAGGTAAGCTCAGAATCCCGTAGCAACCGCTCTCTCTTTTCTGTTGTTTACTCCAAATACAATTTGATTGCGAATCATTGACTCTTGAAGCTCTCCAAAATTGCATGTCCAGCTTAAATTTCAAGTCCGTGACAAAAGCATCAAAACTCTCAGCATGCAATTGCGTGCGCAACCAAAAAACATACCGTTTGAAAGTTTTGTTTTTCTTTGGGGAACAGTGTCCATCAAACTTCTACACAACTTTTTCGAACTTTTCCTTATCTTCCACGCTGGCGAACACAAACATGTTGAACACTTCCACAGCTTGAGGTCCCGCTACGGTAAGGAGCAGTGCAATCCTCCATGCATCTGGTTTGCTATCTAGCCCACAAGCTTACAGGTACAGCATGAACCGCTGTTTAAACGTTCGCCACTCACAGTCGACATTTCCCGTCCAAGTCAAAGGGTCAGGCGGCTTCACATTTTCCATGACTCCTGTGCCACTCCTGGTACCATGTAATGTTACTTATGAGACTGTGGTGAACTTAAACTTATTTATTGAATCTCTATTCACTACTCTACTGCTCCATATCTATATACATCAGGTAGCTATGCAACACTACAGCCACCTAGTGGTTAGGCTGACATCCACTCATCACTACAGTCTTGTAATGTCCAGCCCTGTGTTAGGCTGTCTATGTTCCCTTGTATGTTCAGTGATGTCTCTTGTGATTATGTCTTGCGTTCTCAGTGTGTTTTCAGTATACCTTTATACAGTGGTTTAGTTATGTTCCTTTGAGTTGCTCCCTAATGTATTGTGGTCTGTGGTTCCCCCTGGTGTCCCTTCTGTGTCTCACAGGTGCGGGTGTATGATGTCATCAGTGTGGGACCGTGTACGTGTTGATTCAGCACCGGTGTTATCTATGGTCTCTGATTTGTATGTGTATTTAGCCCTTGTGTTTCCGCCTTGTCCTTGTTCGTCAATGCATCCTGTTACGTGTCTCGTAGTTGTACTAAAGAGTTTCAAGTATTTCCTGTTTCGCCCCTCGTGGCAGTGTTTTGTTTATTATAATAAACCAGTGTGGATTTTGAACCTTCGCGCCTGTCTCTCACTCATATCACTAAGAGAACGTGACAAGTCTAGACATTTTTACTGTAGCCATTTAAAGATTGCAGAAGTAGATGTCTGGCTTGCTAGACTGGTTAAAGGTACACTGTGTAGAACTCCATAGAGTGAAAACAGAACTACTTCTCTTTCAGTGACCAGCTTCCAAATGCTGTAGAACATTGATAATGGTTTAAACATTGGATAAATCTGTTTGGAGAGGACAACGATTTCCCAATCTATGCAGTGCACATTTTGCAGTTTGACCAGGAAATGAAATTCAACATGGTGATGCATTGGAGGTCATGTTGTTTGTGTTAAAAAGCACAGCATACTGTAGGTAATCATAATCCAAAACAGAGAGTGCCATTTATTTAGTAACTCAGGGTCTCGTTCGCGAGTGAGGTGACAATGAGAGATTGGCTGGAGAATTGGAGCAGCGGGGGAGGTGTATTCGATTTACCGCACCATTGTGACAAAAAGAGAGCTGAGCCAGAAGGCAAAACTCTCAATCTACCGGTCAATCTTCGTTCCTACCCTCACCTATTGTCATGAAGGCTGGGTCATGACCGAAAGTAGGGGATTGCCACTCCTTTAAACATCCGCTGACCGGTAAAGAAATAAAGATCAGAGGTAAAATATCATGCAACACCACCAATGTCATTTATATAATTAAATGCCCCTGCGGACTGACATATGTGGGTTGAGCACTAAAAACAAGAATCACCGAACATAGAAGCTGCATTCGAAATCATGACATTAAAAGTCCACTTTCCATACATTTCACTCAAGCCACACATAACCTCGCCACCCTCCGTTATCTTGGAATTGAACATGTCCATTTGCCACGCAGAGGGGGTAATATCGACAATATTTTATTGAGACGTGAATCCTTTTGGATACATTACCTCCAGACCCTGTCCCAAAAAGGACTAAATGAGGAATTGGACATTAAACCTTTTCTTTGAATTGTTTCTCTCCCTATAGGTTTCTTTGCAAACTAATTACAATGAAATTATAAATTACATTTATAAGACTTTAACGCACTCTTCTCCCTCACACAGACCACTAAATGACACCAACATTATTAATGTATTAAATTGTTGTCTAGATCATTATAATTTTTTTTTCATTTTTATTCATTTTCTTATGTATTCTTATTCTTTGGATTAAGTCTTTGTACCTGACATTTTTGTTTACATATGGCATTATCATGTATTTAAATAGATAATTGCTAAGGCGCACTGATTGGTCGCATAAGTATACCTGCTGTATAGAGGGTATATATCCAGTAGTGCCTGATGGGAGTTTTTTATGACCTGACGAAGATCCTTACAGGATCGAAACGTTGTCTGTCTGTGCGTTGTTTATTAAAATTACACAGGAGCAATTCTGAGTTGCGGACATTTGTTCTCTTTACATATTCTGATTTTTCTGTCCTGCACCAACACAAGTGGATGTGCGATATTCTTTATATCTATCACTATTGAACCTTTTCAATATTGCACTCATTGGCAAGACTCCAATCTATTCTTTGACACGATGGCACAGTTACCTGAAAGGAGAGATTTTGGAAAGACTTTTGAATTCAGCCCTGAAGACTACGAACGGATAATTCTCAAAGATTCCCTCTTCGACGAACAAGCAGGCCACCAAAGCAACACTGCTGCAGACCTCAGGAAACAACTTAAACACCTATATGACAGAGAAACACGACTTTTTCTCCACGCAGTGACTCTGAGTGACTATTTACGCAGCAAAAAGATTCCCCGCGGACTCCGGATTCAAAAAGCACCTACAGTAGGCAAGAAGAATGAGGCCTTCTGTGATAAATGGTGTGAAATCACAAATAAGTGTTCTTTTGATCTTATTGTACAAGAAGCTACTGAACAACTGGGCTCCGTACGTGAGGATATACAAGAACTAAAAATTAAGTTGGCCCCCGACACCTATGGCAGAGACGCCATTGACCAAATTCACATTGACTGTGAACAGTTCAAACTCCAATTAGAGAACGAATTGAAAGCCATCAAACGGAAAAAAAATTGAAAGAGACTCTGATGATTACAAATCGAATGAAATATACATATGGAGATGTGCCACCAGCCAACGTCCACACAGAACATTTCAACCTGGATATCGTGGAGGACAGCGCCCCGCCGGACATGGCTCTTCACTTTCCTCCCTTGAAATTGACTCAGATGATAGCTTGTCAACCCAGAACCAGAGGCCTTTTTTAGGCCGAGGCAGGGGAAATACAGGCCAACAACCATATCTTCACCATGGAAGAAGACGAGGAGGGGACAACGAAAGAGCTCCGCTTGGAGAACAAAGGTACCTGACACGGAGCCAGAAAAGAGGAACGTGATAAATCTATCCAGTAAGCCCCTATCTGACTCTTGCATAGTAGCATTAAGCAAAGGGTTATCTTTCGTTCCCACCACTCAATGTAATGACTTTAATGTATATGTTGATTTTCAGAAGTTTTTCAGGACACTAAGATTAAGGGAATTTTTTGCCAACACTAATGATATTTTACCAGTGGAAAATGTGGGTAATGTTCACACAATTGAGAAGGACATCCAATCCGAAATAAACTCCCTCATGATGCAACCTATATGCAGTACTAATACTTTCAGAGGCAAATCCACCTTTATGCCTCCGAGAAGGAATCCTTCCTTAGAAACGTATTGCAGACTTGTCGAAAAAGACATATCAAATATACTACAGAAAAAACATGAAGTGTTCAATAACATGCCGAAAATAGAAAGAGAAGCATTGTATAATCTGAGTAAAGATAGAACGATTATTGTTAAACCGGCTGACAAAGGTGGTGCAATTGTGTTACAGAATTTAACCGACTATGAGACGGAGATCAACCGACAGCTGTCTGACAATACCTTTTATTTAAAACTCTCCTCAGACCCTAAAACCCAGTTTAGGACTTATATCCACGACAAACTAAAAATGTACCTTGACAATAACGAAATTACAAAAAATGAGTATAATTTTATGAAGGTGGACTTCCCTATCACACCGGTTATTTATACACTGCCTAAAATTCATAAGCAACTTACCAACCCTCCTGGACGACCTATCATTGCTGGGATTGGGAATTTAACAGAAAACATATCTACTTTTGTTGACTCATTTATCAAACCATGTGTTTCTTGCCATTGCCATCTTTCACAAGAGACTGAATTGATATAATTAATGTACTGAAGACGCTCCCCCGGGTTAATGAAAATATCCTTTAAGCATGCTTTGACGTAGAAAGCCTGTATACTTCTATACTACACCAATGCGGGGTAGAAGCACTGAGCTTCTTCTTAGAACTAAGCCCTGCCCAATCCCGTCCTAGCTCCTCCTACATTAGAGGCTTGGCTGAATTGGTTCTTACGAAAAACTACTTCATGTTTAAAAATGACTTTTTCCTACAAGTTAAAGGCACCGCCATGGGAAGTACAATGGCACCTAACTATGCCAATCTCTATATGGGACTCCTCGAACATTATTGCATTCTCAACCCCAACAAGAATCGCCATCTGGAGAAAATCATACTATATCGACGATATATAGATGACATATTGGTATTGTTTGACGGGTCCCCCACTGAATTGCAACTGTTCCACGACTTTCTCAATGACTGTAATATTAATCTCCGTTTCACTATGCATTTTGACCACACTACCGTTAGCTTCCTTGACATACAAATCATTAAAGAAAATGACAGAATCATAACTGATTTATACAGGAAGCCGACCGATAGGAACACGCTACTAAGAGGTGATAGCTTCCATCCAATCCCGCTCAAGAAAAATCTGCCAATTAGCCAATTCAAACGGATCCGGAGGATATGTAGTACGGACACAGCTTTTGTCCGACAAAGCAGCGTGTTGACAGAAAGATTCCGGGAGAGAGGTTATCCCGAGGAGTGTTTACAATCAGCTGCTCAGCGCGTTATGAACATCAGCCAATTAGAAAGCCTTAAACCTTCAGTGCGTAAAGCCATGGCCCCTAGGGCACTATGCATAGTGGAATACTCCTCTCTGGGCCACGTGATGCAAAATACATTAACTAAGCACTGGCATATAATAAGTTCAGACCCAAGGTTCTCCACTATCTTCAAAGGCCCACCACGTTTGGTTTTCAAAAGACAACCAAATCTAAATAACATGCTAGTAAGAGCAGACCTTCCACCCGAACCTCAACCAAAACATTTCCTGAGCGATATCCCAGATGGGAACTACATTTGTGGACGCTGCACACAAGATAACTTTACGCACAAATGCCACTCCTTTAACCATCCGCTGACCGGTAAAGAAATAAAGATCAGAGGTAAAATATCATGCAACACCACCAATGTCATTTATATAATTAAATGCCCCTGCGGACTGACATATGTGGGTAAGACACGTCGAGCACTAAAAACAAGAATCACCGAACATAGAAGCTGCATTCGAAATCATGACATTAAAAGTCCACTTTCCATACATTTCACTCAAGCCAAACATAACCTCGCCACCCTCCGTTATCTTGGAATTGAACATGTCCATTTGCCACGCAGAGGGGGTAATATCGACAATATTTTATTGAGACGTGAATCCTTTTGGATACATTACCTCCAGACCCTGTCCCCAAAAGGACTAAATGAGGAATTGGACATTAAACCTTTTCTTTGAATTGTTTCTCTCCCTATAGGTTTCTTTGCAAACTAAGTACTCTACAATGAAATTATAAATTACATTTATAAGACTTTAACGCACTCTTCTCCCTCACACAGACCACTAAATGACACCAACATTATTAATGTATTAAATTGTTGTCTAGATCATTATAATTAGGGGTACTCCGTCAGGAGTAACCCTATTGTAATTGTCGGTATTATTATTAGGGGTCCTCCGTCAGGAGTAACCCTATTGTAATTGTCGGTATTATTATTAGGGGTACTCCGTCAGGAGTAACCCTATTGTAATTGTCGGTATTATTATTATTAGGGGTACTCCGTCAGGAGTAACCCTATTGTAATTGTCGGTATTATTATTATTAGGGGTACTCCGTCAGGAGTAACCCTATTGTAATTGTCGGTATTATTATTAGGGGTACTCCGGTACGGAGTAACCCTATTATAATTGTTGGTATTATTAGGGGTACTCCGGTACAGAGTAACCCTATTATAATTGTTGGTATTATTAGGGGTACTCCGGTACGGAGTAACCCTATTATAATTGTTGGTATTATTTAGGGGTACTCCGGTACGGAGTAACCCTATTATAATTGTTGGTATAATTGTTGGTATTATTAGGGGTACTCCGTCAGGAGTAACCCTATTGTAATTGTCGGTATTATTAGGGGTACTCCGTCAGGAGTAACCCTATTGTAATTGTCGGTATTATTATTATTAGGGGTACTCCGGTACGGAGTAACCCTATTATAATTGTTGGTATTATTATTATTACTATTATTAGGGGTACTCCGTCAGGAGTAACCCTATTGTAATTGTCGGTATTCTTATTAGGGGTACTCCGTCAGGAGTAACCCTATTGTAATTGTCGGTATTCTTATTAGGGGTACTCCGTCAGGAGTAACCCTATTGTAATTGTCGGTATTATTATTATTAGGGGTACTCCGTCAGGAGTAACCCTATTGTTATTGTCGGTATTATTAGGGGTACTCCGTCAGGAGTAACCCTATTGTTATTGTCGGTATTATTATTATTATTATTATTATTATTATTATTTTTTTCCTTGAAACTGCTAA
>JACXGM010029741.1:0-13555 GCA_016801145.1 Umbra pygmaea
TTTCATGGTCATGTAGACAGACCATGGGGTCTGGAGCCGTGGGTCACAGAGGTGGGTGTAGGGGACAGGAAGGATGTGGGTAAAGGGGGTTAGGAAGGATGTGGGTAAAGGGGGGTCAGTGGAGGGGATGAGAACGGTTGACAGGTGTGGGTCACACGGGTGGAGGGTCAAGAGACAGGAAGGGGGGATGGGCTAACAGGAAGGGGGGATGGGCTGACAGGATGTGGGGAGCGGAAGTGGGCTAGGAAGGGGGCGGGGTTTATGATGGGGGGCAATAGATCATTCAATCAATCACTTTTTTGACAGATGGGTGGTTGTTATTCTCTCTCTAACATACTCTTGGTATCAAAATAAAGGAAACACGTGAGTTTTTTCCTGAAGTGAAATTTTTAATGTGGGTACTAGTGTTCCAGAGTACATAAAAGTAGAAGACAGAATAAATGTATAGAAAATTCAATTCTGTCTAGAAAAAACAAGTTACATAGATAATAATAATATATTAAGGTCATGGATCAGCAGCTCTAAAATAGTTTTGAAACATACTACTATGTCTGGTGAGTACATTTTTTAAATTTGATGTAATTACTGTGAAGCAAACCAAAGTTCTAGTGGTTTTAGTTGATGGAGTCCTAGACAGCCTTTGAAATTTGGACATTTTGGTACATTTGGGCACCATCAGTGCCATTTCACTTTTATCAGGTACCAGACAGCAAAATTAATTTAATTTCACAGAAATATCACTAAATGTGTAAATTCCATCAAAAACCATCTATTTTTACTTAGCTTTTACTTAGTTAAAAAAATTTACCCAGACCTCTATCTATGTCCCCATTGAAATAAACCATTCTATGGTGAAGTTTTACCCTGAACTGACAATGAGTTGGTGTCTGATGAAAACCGTAGCTGAGGAAAAGGAGCAGAATGGTTTCATCTAGATGAGAGGTCAGGCTGAGGAAGAGGAGTCTGTGGCTGAAGAGGGAGATGGCCAGTAGAGACGGCTGTGGTCATTGGAGGGGATGGCTGGTCACCCTAGAATCATCTTCTCTGTGTCAAAAGAAAAGAAAATGTCTCAAAACATGTCCCCATTCACAATTAAAAACACTTTGTGAATCCATCCATTTGAGCTTGATGTTTTGAATTATTACGAAAACATTCATACATACATATGCACACATAAATATAAGCATTTTATATGCATAAATATATGCATATATATATATATATATATATATATATATATATATATATATAAACAACCATATTGCATGTTATCTTGACTAACTGTAAAAATACTACATTAATAAATGTGTTCACTTAGTGTATGGGCTTTTGTGTGGAACGGTAAAAAAAACATAATACAATGATCATTATACAGGAAGGCCCATTGCTTAGCTTAGCTTAGCTTAGCTTAGCGGCTAAGTAGTTTTGTGCTCATACAATACACCAGTAAAACAGTATTTGAAGTAATAAATCATAACATATTTATGTAGACATAATAAATGTAATAAAATAACAACAAAACATATATACTTTTGATGCGGCATTTGTGGTGTACAGGTGTTCATGTTGTTTCATGTTGTTGTCGAAATGGTTCATCTTGTAACTCAAATGGAATTGTCAGATTCTCAGTCAGGAAGAAGATTTACAGTCCTTAATTGAATATTTCTTGCTAGAACCTGCCATGTTGAGAAATTATGTCATAATCCGTCAAAACCCGACAGCACTAAAAGCACAATGCGCAACTCGTGCGTAACTGAACAAAATAGAGAACTCACTTTGAACGGGTACGCATTTGAATATTTCCTGATCTGGTTGGTCAATTTTAACATGTGACCACTGTATGGCAAGGTCTTTCTCACCAGAATCCCATGGGAAACAGCTTAGTACGATGTGTTACTTCATTTTTTCAGTAGGTGGGGAGAGAGACCGTATGTTGTGCTTTGAGCGGCTACAGGCAGTCAAGTTCAAACCTGTGTGATTATGTATTATACACAGTGTATAGAAGCCAAAACTAATCCAGAATGTCTATAAGCTATTGAAATAACTTGCCAAGTGGAATTAGTTGACCAGAAAACACGGTTTACGATAAGAAATACAATATAGAGAAAAGTTGTTGTATTGATTTCAAAATGTGAAATAGTTTTTGCTGATATATTGCTGGACTGTTTCGTGCCTGTTAGGCCTAGAACAAAAAACAAAAATGCGGTAGTCAATTTTGCTGTTGCAACTTTATGCAATCCATGCATCTATATTATTTGCTTTTGGCAAAAACAGTTTGGATAGATTTACAGATGAGATCCTTGCCGTTCTAGCAGTATATAACATGACGGGTTTCGCGCATGTTTACAATATGTAATTAACCAATATATGTGATGTGTGCGAAAAGGTCCCGGTATCGGGTACCCTCGGGATGAAGAGGTTAAACGGATCAGTCGTCCTGGTCCCTTTGCAGAAAAACTGGCCCAAAGCATGATGTTTCCACCCCCATGTTTCACAGTAGGTATGGTGTTCTTTGAATGCAACTCAGCATTCTTTCTCCTCCAAACACGACGGGTTGAGTTTTTACCAAAAAGTTATATTTTGGTTTCATCAGACCATATGACATTCTCCCAATCCTCTTCTGGATCATCCAAATGCTCTCTAGCAAACCTCAGATAGGCCTGGACATGTAATGGCTTAAGCAGGGGGACACGTTTAGCACTGCAGGATTTGAGTCCCTGGCAGCGTAGTGTGTTACTGATGGTAGCCTTTGTTACTTTGGTCCCAGCTCTCTACAGGTCATTCACTAGGTCCCCCCGTGTGGTTCTGTAATTTTTACTCACCATTCTTGTGATCATTTTGACCCCACGGGGTGAGATCTTGCGTGGAGCCTCGGATCGAGGGACATTATCAGTGGTCTTGTGTCTTCCATTTTCTTATAATTGCTTCCACAGTTGATTTCTTCACACAAAGCTGCTTACCTATTGCAGATTCAGTCTTCCCAGCCTGGTGCAGGTCTAAAATTATGTTTCTGGTGTCCTTTGACAGCTCTTTGGTCTTGGCCATAGTGGAGTTTGTAGTGTGACTGTTTGAGGTTGTAGACAGGTGTCTTTTATTCTGATAACAATCCAAAGTGTACTCTGACGCTGTACGCTTCCCTTGTCGAACATGTGGTAAGCGGTCCCCACACTCCCGGTCAACAGTAGAGTGGTCAAACACCGCTTGAAACAGGTCGATGAAACACTTTTAATCTTCTGTCTCAGGTCTAGCGCCTTCCCATATGGCCGTAGCCCATTCCAGGGCTCTTCCAGTTAGTAATGAGACCACTGTAGCCACCTTAGCATGATCTGTGGTTCACCTCCCCGCTCGATGCGTAAAATACAGGTCACATTGTAGAATGAAACCTCGGCATTTAGCAGGGTTTCCATCATACCTTTCAGGAAGAGCTATGTCAAGGTCCCCAGTGGAGATGGATGATGAGGGTAAGGGCACCTCAGCTGGACTCACTCCTTGGTTGGGCGGGTGGGCCGTTGCTCTCCATATTTCAAAATCGCCTGTGTACCTCCTGCATAACGGTCTCCAGGTTTGCCAGCTGATTATGGTGTTGCTGTAACACGCAATCCCATTCTCCTAAGACCTCCGTAAAACCTTGGTCCTTTGCTGTCTCCATCTGGTAAGATTGAGTATTCTGTCACAGATATAAGAGGATGGAGTCAGATGCAGAGTTCCAGGGTTGTCTTTTAATCCACAATAGAAAAAAGGTAACAAAAGTCACAGGTCTTGAGCAGAACACCGCATAACCAGCCTAACAGAAGAACAATACTCGACTAAGAGACATGGTTCAGTCAGGTATTAATACACAGGGTGAAATCAAGCAACCAGCCACACCTGTCCTAGAGCCCCAGGTGCGATCAGGCATAGAGATGCCTAGACCACTCCGCCCCCGATACGAGCGTGTGTGTGTCTGCCATATTCTTTTAACACAAAAGTAGATTAACTGTAGTTCAACTCTTCCCGTGTGATAATACTCATAACATAAACAGTACTCAGTATAATAAATAACGATCAACCCAGATGAGCCTAGTATTCGGGTGAGTCAGACCTATGGGAAGCCTGGGAAACTCTTACAGTCTTACGTGGTTGGAAAATGCTATCTGAATGTACACATGATGTGAGTAAAAGATTGCCCAAATATTTATATTTTCATAGAAAAAAATTCTAAAGACTTAAATGGGAAACTAAAATGATTTAGTTTTAGTTTCAATTTAGTATTTTTATTCTTTCTTTGAGATCATGTAAATTCAGTTAATCTCTTATATCCCATCATCTGCAGAATCTAAATGCAGTGTCAACTTTACAACATTTGTCTAGAGTCTTTGGATACTGATAAAACGTCAAACTAAGTAAGACTAATATGGCTGCCAAAATCAACCCTGTTCTTCAATTGGTTGGCTGGATGTTGAAATGGGCTTTTCTTTACTATGGAAAGGATCCTACTACAATACACCACTGTTGTCTTTCATTGATGTCCAAGCCTTTCTGTGTTGCAGATTTTTCTTTTGCAGCCTAAGGATGGCCTGTTTCACTTGCATTGAGAGCTCATCTGACCCCAGCTTCCAAATGTGAATGTCAAATCTGAAATCTACTCCAGAACTTTTACTTGCATAATTGATGAGGATATAAAGAAAGAATAGCCCACACCTATCCAGGATTTTTAGTCTATTGTCCAATTACTTTCAATCACTTAAAAAAGAGGGGTTTATTTATTTAAGAGCTGTAATTTCTAAACCCTTAACCACTTTAACTTGAATATAGTTTGGTAAACAGACAAAATTATGAATATTGTGTCAGTGTCTAAATATTTCCGGACCTAACTGTTAAACCGGATCTAAGTTTGGGATCCATATTTAAATAAAGTGCTGACCATGTGGCCTGACATTGTGCAGTCTGTGAGCTGACCACCAGAAATGTACAGAATGGCACAAGTGGACAGGACAATGGCCCTCATTTATGAAACGTGCGTACGACCTAAAACAGGTGTACGACGGGCGTACACCGATTCCTACGCAAGGCAAGGGATTTATTAATTTGAACGTGATCGTAGGCTGCGATATAATCTCACGTCTGGTCTGACCTCGTGTACGCAAATTCTCTAGTGTGACTAGCGGTGTTCATGGTATAACCACCCGGTTCAGTGAATTATTGAACCAGCAATCATTAATGAATGTGTCTGCATCGCAACTACCCCACATTGCAAATGACATTTCAGAATTACGAATTAATTATATACCGCACATTGCTATTAAGTGGTTTATTTTTTCCCTTTCACTTCGCGGTGGCCTATAACATGAGGGCAGAAATTAGGCTAACAACAATTTCAATCAAATAAAAAAATATATATATATATAATATATATATACAAAGAAGTGCTTTGGCAGTCCTGTAGTCAAAGCGATGGCAGCTCTGGAGGACTTTAATTTGCGCTCTCTACATTGGGACCTTTCAGCGGGAGGTCAGGGACATGTCTGGTATATATCACAGCCAACAATAGTGGAAGTATGCCAGCAGTTTTGGCGGCTATGAAGTCCCTTTCTGCCTGGTATATTCAAACTATGATTAAAAGACAATTTTATGAGATTGCTGGGTTTCCAATTGGGGCGAATTGGGCGATTGATTGTACTGCGTCTGTAGCCACCATCCATGAATGATTACACATTTATCAATCGCAAAAACTTTAATTCAATCAACGTTCAGATCTTATGTGATGCCGGGATGTTTGTTCTGAATATGGTAGCCCGGTGGCCGGGTGGGACGCGCGTCTTTATTTTTCTTAACTGTAGCATTGGAACAAGGCAACAGGGCGCACTGCGGCTGGAGTCATCTCCTCAGTGAGTTAACACCCTCGTACATTTATTATAATAGTTCTACATCGTTCTTTGTTGAAACGGTTGGATGTGATTCCTCTTGGTGAAAAAGGTTATGCCCTGACTGAGTACCTAACACCGCTTCCAAATCCCAAAACAAGCAGGAATGCAGGTTCAACAGTGCGCACACACGCACACGAACCACAGAGTGATGTATAGGTTTGCTCAAGGGCAGGGGGTTCTGTCTTGGGGAAGCGGGGTGGGGTGGGGGACTGCTATACAGACCAGAGCAGGCCTGTAACATAATTATGGCATTCGGGGTTCTCCACGATATTGCGCTGGAGAACAGTGCCATTCAATAAAGATCAGAGGCCACATCAGCCACCATTTGGGGCTCTACGAAGGAGACAGGATTTTATTCTGAGCTTTTAATATAGTGCTATATTGGGTAAGAAAGCTACTTAAAAAATACAACATGGAATATTTAGTAAAAATAATTCATTTATTTGAAATACACTTCCGGTTCTCGTTAATCGCTTTCAATGACTATAGCAGTAACCTCAGTCTACACTGCATTTTACTTGAACAATCAACGCCTGATTTTAAGCTTTGAAATAAAATTAAGCGGTTGGCCTGCACCTGAGACCTGAGCGTCTTTATTTTATCTCAGAGAAAATCCTTTTCTTTGCCAGATTTCACTTATCCATGTCGTAAATTCTAAGGGCGAGGCCTCTAATCCATGCATATTTGTGGGCATGTTATTTAAATTACAATTGTTTTCAACCATCAGATTTATCAACAGCCGCTCATTCATCCGCTGGAATTGGAGTGATACGAATGTTTCGTAAATCACACGTGACTCTTGTCGTAAGATGATTTCTGCGCTCAGATCTACACTGGTTTCTACGCACGTTTGATGAATGACGGCCATTGTCACCAGAGTTAATACCACTAGTAAATACCACTGATAGAAATGTGATGAAGTGAACCATTCAATTAAATGAATGAGATGTATGGGGTATACAGGAAGTGGCCAGCAGTTGCCTTAGGATTTGCTGGGGACAGCTCGGCTTTATTATGTAGACTTACAAAGTCTGAATCAATTTTGAAATTAAAGATATTTTTGAGATGGTTCTGACTTTAGCAAAGAAAATGGTTGACCCATCATGGAAGTAAAGGAGTCCAAGCAATTTAGAACAAGACAATCAAGGATATAAAAATTTTAATCAAAAATAAAACAAAAAACTGCATGATAGACTGAATCTAGATGTTTCAGACAATTATTTACTAATATAGACACAAGGGCCCCTTACCAACCCTTCTCCAAAGGTGTGTACCTGCACCTGGATTTGAGTACTACCTATCATGAAAATTGATGAAGCATGAGGATGATATGCTCACTAAATACATTGTCCCTTCACTGTTGACCACCACCGCACTCGTCCAGCTACATCCTAAACTCAAACAGTTAGAAATCACCTTAATTGGTATTAACATCAATGTCAGTGTGCAGTCATTTGTGATAGTTGTCTATTAGACCCCAAATTATTGCAGATGGTATAGCTGCCTATTAGTCTTGGTAAAACACTTCCAGGTCATGCAAAGTCTTTGCTCGTCTTGCATGAGCTGCACGTTTGAGATCTCCACAGAGTGGCTCAATGATATTAAGGTCAGGAGACTGTGAAGGCCACTCCAGAACCTTCACCTTTTTCTGTTGTAACCATTGGAGGGTCAACCTGGCCTCATGCTAAGGGTCATTGTCATGCTGGAAAGTCAAAGAGTGTCCCATGCAAAGCTATCTTGCCGAAGAATGCAAATTGTCCACTAGTGTTGTCCGATACATGCTCCATTAATCGTGCCAATTTTCACAAGGTTTCCCTTGCCTTTAGATTTCACCCTCCCCCCAAAACATCACTGAGCCACCACCATGCTTCACAGTGGGGATGGTATTCATTTCACTAAAGGCCTTGTTGACCCCTCTCCAAACATAAAACTTATGGTTGTGACCATAAAGCTTCGTGGTCTCACCACTCCAAATTATATTGTGCCAGATGCATTTTGAAACCTGGCTTTTTTGTGGCAGAGGCACAGTAAAAGCTTTGTACTGGCGACTCGACCATGCAGCTAATTTTTGTTCAAGTATCGTAGTATTGTGCTCCTTAAAACAACCACATCATCTTTTTCCAGAGCAGCCTGTATGTCTCCTGAGGTTACCTGTGGGTTTTTCTTTATATCCCGAACAATTCTTCTGGCAGTTTTGGCTGAAATCTTTCTTGGTCTACCTGACCTTGGCTTCGTATCAATAGATCCTCTAAACTTCCACTTCTTAATAAGTGATTGACCCGTACTGAGTGGCATTTGCAAGGCTTTGGATATTAAGGCCATTTGGATAATTTATGTTATCAGTATAGTATACAAAGGATCCAAGCATCTATGTGATAATTATTGGCTTCATATAATCACTATACTTACATGAGTCAGATTGTTTGCATGAACAGTTATATTGTCAAAATCACTTTATATACTGTCCAGGATTCAACATAGGAAGATACATTTGTGTTGCTTGTCCATTCACCCTGAGTTGTGTGGATCATCATTAAATCTGCATTTCGCTACTCCATGCTTAGTCTTTCTTGTTTACACCTCCAACGCACCGTGACACAAACTATAAGAACACAAGAACTAAACACAAGACAGACACACAGGGGACTTTGTGACAGCGGGACATAAACAATAAGTCTGCCTGTTTCTGCACCACACATTGTTATCAATGAACACATGTACACCTGATTAGGCTATTCATAAACACATGCTGTACTTAACACAGAACCAGTTCACAGTTAGAGGCAGCATATACACCTCTGTGTCACAAGGTGGCAGCACAGTCCACCCATACTGTGACTATGATGAGACACTGGCCCTCATTTATGAAACGTGCGTACAACCTAAAACAGGCGTACGACGGGCGTAAGGTGATTCCTACGCAGGGCAAGGGATTTATTGATTTGAACGTGATCATAGGCTGCGATAAAATCTCACGTCTGGCCTGACTTCGTGTACGCAAACTCTCTAGTGTGACTAGCGGTGTTCATGGTTTATTGACCCTGTTCAGTGAATTGTTGAACCAGCAATCATTTATGAATGTGTCTGCATCGCAACTACCCCATATTGCAAATGACATTTCAGAATTACAAAATAATTATATACAGCACTATGCTATTTGGTGGTTTATTTTTTCCCTTTCACTTCGTGGTGGCCTATAACATGAGGGCAGAAATTGGTCAAACAATTTCAATCAAATAAAATATATATATATATAAATTATTTAAAGAAGCGCTTTGGCAGTCCTGTACTCGAGCGATGGCAGATCTGGAGGACCTTAATGCGCGCTCTCTACATTGGGACGTTTCAGCGTGAGATCAGGGACAGGTCTGGTATATCACAGACAACCATAGTCGATGTATGCCAGCAGTTTTGGCGGTTATGAAGTCCCTTTCTGGTATTTTCAAACTATGATAAAAAGACAATTTTATGAGATTGCTGGGTTTCCAATTCGGGCAAATTGGGCGATTGATTGTACTGCGTCTGTAGCCACCATCCATGAATGATTAGGCATTTATCAATCGCAAAAACTGTAACTTAATCAACGTTCAGATCATATGTGATGGCAGGATGTTTGTTCTGAATTTGGTAGCCGGTGGCCGGGTGCGACACGCAAATCTATTTTTTAAACTGCAGCGTTGGAACTAGGCTACAGGCGCACTGCAAATCCCCAAACAAACAGGAGCGCAGGTTCAACAGTGCGCACACACGCACACGAACCACAGTGGATTGATCCGTTTGCTCAAGGGCAGGTGGCTCTGTCTTGGGTAAGCGGGGTGGGGGGATTGCTATACATACCAGAGCAGGCCTGCAACATAATTATGGCATGCGGGGTTCTCCACGATATTGCGCTGGAGAATGGTGCCATTCAATGGAGATCAGTGGCCACAACAGCCACCATTGGGCTCTACGAATTATTATTCTGAGCCTGTAATATAGTAAGTGCTATATCTTGTGTAAGAAAGCTAGGGTGAAGTCAGTTAAAATGGTCCACTTTTTGGTAAAGAGCTTAAAATACCATCAAATAAGCTTTGCATGAGATCTAATGTAATTTTTCTGCTCTGCCTGCCTAGAAAACTCAGACCAATCAAAACTCTTGTTACAAGTCCAGAAGTGTTGAAGCAACAATGCAAGATCAGTGATTTGCTGTAAAGATATTACAATATAGGATGCTACAACATTATTTGGCCCATTTTATCTGATGGCCCAATTTAGCTGACTTCACCCTACTTAAAAAAATACAACGTGGAAGGTTTAGTGAAACTAATTAATTCATTTGAAATGCACTTCAGGTTCTCGTTAATGGCCCTCATGATTTTGAATAATTTTGCACTCCCAATTTTTCAGTTTTTTATTTGTTAAAAAAGTTTGAAATATCCAATAAATTTCGTTCCACTTCATGATTGTGTCCCACTTGTTGTTGATTCTTCACAAAAAATTACAGTTTCATATCTTTATGTTTGAAGCCTGAAATGTGGCAAAAGGTCGAAAAGTTCAAGGGGGCCGAATACTTTCGCAAGGCACTGTATATATATATATATATATATATATATATATATATATATACACATATATACATTATTTGATTGAAATTGTTGTTTGCCTAATTTCTGCCCTCATGTTCTAGGCCACCCCGAAGTGAAAGGGAAGAAATAAACCACTTAATAGCAATGTGCTCCATGTAATTAATTCGTAATTCTGAAATGTAATTTGCAATATGGGGTAGTTGCGATGCAGACACATTCATCAATGATCGCTGGTTCAACAATTCACTGAACCGGGTGGTTATAGCCTACTATAAACACCGCTAGTCACACTATATAATTTGCGGACACGAAGTCAGACCAGACGTGAGATTTTATCGCAGCCTACGATCACGTTCAAATTCATAAATCCCTTGCTTTGCGTAGGAATCGCCATACGCCAGTCGTACGCCTGTTTTAGGTCGTACGCACGTTTTATAAATGATGCCCACTGTGTTTAAAATGTGTAAGACTCACTTCAAGTCTGGATAAGAGTGTCTGCAAAATAACAAACAGTCCCCAACAAGCAATTTTTTTGCAAAATACAATATGAACAAGTTCAAAAATAGTAAAATGTCAAATGTTCAAAAATACTGTACATTAATGAGTAATGATTTATTAAAAGAAGTATGATTGGTTATATTAACTTTATTGTTTGTAAAGCTGTGTAGAGTGGGTCTTAATTTCTAATGAAGACAGGATGTAATAGGAAACTTTCTGCCAAGAATTGATGCACAAAAGTGAATCCATCTTTATTACCTCAAGATTGGATTATTGTAATGCTCTCTTTTCTGGCTACCCAGACAAAACCCTAAAAAAACTTCAGCTCCAGTGTCACTTAGGGGCAGAGTCAATTGCCTACTCATAATGTTCCATGATACCCTACTTGTGGGATGGGAGTACACTGTGTGGACTATACTCAACCCTCTCAGGGTGGTTACGGTCTGTTGGTGTCCCTTTGGTGGTGTGGCCTTGGCAACGTGGGTGGGTCTGAATCATGCCTGTTTGCTCCTGCCCAAGGTTTTCTTTGTGCAGGATCATGTCTTAAGTCCCCCCCATCAGCCCCAGACATTACGCTGCAATAGTTTATATGTTCGGGGACTAGGGCCATTCTGTCCTTTCTCAGTCCCCACTTAAGTCTCATAGATATGTGACGGGGGAGGAGAAACATTTGTATTGAGTTATTACACAATGTAGGTGAGCAAATTATGTGAGGGTCCACGTTGGATAGTGTGCTAAGTGGCTGCACTGCAGGACAATCTACATCATGACAGTCAGTGATTTGAGACTAACTATGGGTTCTCTGACTTTCCCCGGACCTCCTGCACGAGGCAGTGCAAATTGGCATAGCACTGCGTGGGATTTGGGATAGATAAGTCAGATTAGGTATCCTGCCATGTCGTTCTCCAGTGACTCTTAGTGTGCAGATCAGGTGCCTGCCCTCTGAGGCTTAAAAAGACGTTGAGGTTAATTTGAGGTTAAAAAGACGTTGAAAAGATGTCTTTTAAAATATTTTGCTTAGTGGGTGTGAATTCAATTGTGGAAGTATAGTTGGTGAAGGTAATCATCCCGTGCATGATCTGACTAAAGGACTCTGTGTTGGATGAGCAGTGTGAAAAGAATCAGCGGCTGGACGACTTGTGGTTTGATGAACCATGTGGGCACCCCACGTCATCCTGCATCTGTCCAAGAATTTGCAGAGGGGAAAACAATAGGGGGAAAAACTACACATCTCAATACCAGTTTCAAAAACACAGAGTAAGTCTAGTCCTGGACTAAAATATCAAGCTGATTGGAAATCATAACTGAATTGATTTTATGATCCTGGATTTGGCTTAATCTGTATCTGTGAAACCAGACCTATACTGTAGGTGTCGATCTTGCATCAAACATTTACATTGATTTGCAGAGTAACATATCTAACCCCTTTAGAGCCACTCCCTATAACACCCCTTTTGAGCCACTCCCTCATGTTTTAGGTTTCTCCTTTAATTTCAGGGTGATCTCAAAAACATGTATCATGTTGACATTACACCTGATTTTATTTTATATATGTTTTATTTTTTATGTGCAGGGGGATTTAGAAACAGAAGTGAAGATAGTAAAACGAATAGGAGAGACTGCAACTCTTCACACAGGATTAACTGATCAACAGAATCAGTTGATGGTATGGTCCTATGGTCCAGCTGGTAAAATCATTGCTAAGCTGTATTTTGGTGTAATTTCGTATGAAGACAATGATAGACTGCATCTGGATACACAGTCTGGATCTCTCACAATCACAAATCTTACTACCAAAGACTATGGACTTTACAAGCTTAAAATCTTCAGTGACCTGGGGCCTCATGTATAAAAGATTGCGCAGCTTACATACCAGAAGATGGCGTACGGCCAAAACTGGAAAAGTACGTACGCACAGAAAAATTAACATGTATAAAACCGGTCGTACGCCAGGTCCTGGGTACCTTTCCTTTATAAATCACAGTCAACGTGAGATTGACCGCACGTGAACGAGCCACTGATCCCGCCTTGCCTCCTCCCCTAAATGAATATGCAGATGAAGGCTTCGCGGCTTAACTTTTTTCCATAAATGCAAAAATCTCATAAGCTAAAACAATTTTGCACATTTGAATTAATATGTATTAATCCCAGGCCAAGAAGATCATACTACCATCTCTAGAGCTACTGTTAGCCAGTCAACAGACAATTTAAATGTGATAGCATCTCGCCTGCTGTCCGGCCATATAATTCGCATTCTAATAATAATATGCCTATTTGAACAAAATTTGAATTGTTTTCTAAAATGTTATATTTACATAACCTAAATAATTACATAGCCTATATCACCTTGGATTTACCCTATATTCAATATCCGATCTTTCCAAATAATTTTTTAAACGTCCTGACATGCCATTCAAACCTGCATTAAACCTACATTTATTTTGTGTTCCATTTTCAAAACAGCCGAAGTCACAATCATATTTTGCAACTTTAGATCTTCCCTCTTTATTTGTTTTACCATTATGCTAAATATTACTCTCTAACATACTACAAGAACTGTTCGCGTCAGGTGAGAATTTGATAATG
>JACXGM010029742.1:0-13554 GCA_016801145.1 Umbra pygmaea
GGGAAGGGAAAGAACACATCTCCTCCAGACAATCTCTCGGGGTATCTAATGTCCGATTTACAAATGCTGTTGGCGCACCGCTTTACCGTCCTGCTTGGAGTCAATTTTTGTCGGACCTGCTCACATTGTTACGGTTGCTATGATGTGTGATTGGACAATGGCAGTTTTGGGGGAGGGGCCGGCGATAGGTCAATTCCATCTGAGAACAAGAAAACTGTTTGCTGTTCCATATAATTTACAAAAGAGATTGGAAGAAATATTTGATGTTCCGATCCCATGGCATAACTTTTTGGTTTAATACGCAAAACAACACCAAACTCAAAAATTTGAATATTTCAATTCAAATTATTATACAAAATACTGTCAACAAATAGAAATCTATACAAGTGGGGAATACAATCTTCCTAACTCTACAGATTTTGCTCTGCGGAAGCAGAATCTATAGATCATCTTTTTTGGTACTATCCATATGTTGCATGTTTTTGGTCACAGGTACAAGAATGGATGAATATTTATCTTGAATTAACATTACAAATAGCAATACTTGGAGACTTAAATGTAATATTCAGACAATAATAATATGATTATTATTTTACCAAAAATATTGATCTTTAATTCCAAATTGGTGGAGTCATTGACAATAGAAAGGTTTCATAATTATGTGAAGCATCACAGTACAGTAGAAATATACATGGCAAATAGAAACCCAATATGGCTTTGGTGACGAGATAGATGGAAGAATTTAAATAAAGAGTTGATCAAATAAAACCAAGATCTGTAAAACGCACAAGATTTGCAAATATTGTAAAAATTACAAATTGGATTATATGAATTATGTGGTGAATGAAACATAGAGCTAAATGTTTAAATGTAATTGGTCTCAACTATTGGTCAGGTAAAGGTTAGGATGGGGGTAAAATATAAAAAGCAATAATATAAAAAATGTGTGGGATTGGAAATGATGCATTTTTTAGAACGAAGAAAATACCTGTGTCAAATACTGAAGCTGATCCTTACCCTAAAAAAATAAAATAAATAAATAAAATAAAATAAATAATACAGCAACACACACACAGATTAGTATGCTCAGGTGTTGTCACATGCGTAATAATCCCGGTTTGTTCGTCTCTCCAGCCAGAGGTCGTCATCGCGCTCTCCTGGCTGCTTCAGTCTCCAATGTCCCACATAACTTCCTAAGTTAACACATTAGTATTTTGTTGTTTAAGAATGAATATGATCTTATTTTCTTTGCATTTTTCGAGGTCTGTTACATCCCCCAGTATAGTACATACTTGGATGGGTTTACCTTGTCCTGCTTTAGTTTTCTATGTGCTATGCTTCTGCCTTGTTCTCTCTGTTTCTGTTTCTGTGCTGTGATGCTCTGTTTGTTCTGTTTAGTTTGTGTGTTTCCCACAGGTGGAGCAGGTTTGATCATCAACTACTCACATCTCCCTGGCTCCTCCCCCTCATTATCAAGACCAGCTGATTCCATTACCCATCATACTTTCCCCAACAGTATAAAACCAGCCATTTTGTGTTCTTTCCTTCTCTCTTGCTGCTCATTTGGTTTGTAGGCTATATGGCTGGTTGGTATTTGTGAGCGCTCTGTTGCAGGGAGCTCTGTGTAGTTGTGAGCTCTGTGTTAGGGTAAATCTGTAGTGGTTGAGGCCACTGTTGAGTTTTGCTCTCTGTGTGTGTGGTTGCCTCTGAGGAGGTCCTCTCTGTATTACTGTTTGGTGGTGTTTGTTAAGGTAGTGTTTGTAGTGTGAGTGAGAGCTGTGTTTGTTAGAGTGCGTGATAGGCCTATTTAGTGTGCTAGGGTTTTTTTGGTGTGTATATTTTATTTTTTAATTAAGAACTGTATATTTATTTAACATTTGTTCTCTTTTGTTTCCCAGAGGGGGAGAGGAACGACTTTGGGGAGTGTTAGGCAAGATGCCTGGCCTTACACCACCCGTAGGGAAACTCCTCCGTTATAAACACTAGGCAAGACCTGAACAGACCACACCTGTACTTTGGATAGGGTGCCTCATTCGTGTGCCAGTATAGGTGTAGGTTCTGTGTGTTAGTTTAGATCAGGGTAGAGTTAAACTTTGTTTCAGTTCTTTCCTTTGGTCTGCTCAGCCTCTCCTCTCCTGTTTCTGTGTCCTTGCTTACACCTACGATCCCATACCTCCTTTGCTGGCCGCAGTGTGGCCTTGGACAGTGGTAGTGACATCCCACTCCCCTCTTGGGGAGCAGTATGAATGTAACAAGGTCTAACATTGCATTGTTTTTGTTATTTTGACCAGTATTTTTTACACCAACTTTGTCCATTACATTGTTTACACATCTCAGTACAGGTGTTCTTTTTATTCTTGACACATACATATCAGTTACACTTCTCCTTCAGTCATGGATAAAAGGAGAAGATTGTTATAAAGCTATGTGATGGTTGAGTTGCCCTTGACCCAGTCTTTTTACCCTGAGTCTGTGTTCTCTAAAGCTCAGGCGATATCATGTCATCCCATCTTCTTTCCTTAGCCTCCTGCGGGCTGCTGACTGTTGCTGTGGTTTACAGGGGGATGTCCCTGTATTAAGATAAGAGTGTCCGCTAAATCACTAAAATTATTTCAAGTTGGTTGACCATAAAAAATCCTACTTTTATTAATCCTAACCATAAACCTTACCATATCCTAACCTTAAACCTAGCCTTAACCTCAACCTAAACTTCAGCTCAATAACCTAACATTCGCCCAAACTTAACCTAGACCTAATGCTGTTCTAGAAGAAGAAAAATATATAATTTGTGAACATAGAAGTCTGCAATAAATTAGGCTAGAAACAACCTGGAAGTTGTTAATCTGATGCATGTTTAATATTTGTCTCTATGATGATCATCTAGTCAAAGTAGGCTGAAGATTAAAAAATGTGGACTTGGCTTGAAAGAAATTGGATATTGCTTAGATATGTATCAGTTATAGTTGCAATCAAACTTTTTCATTCCCCTGCAATGAACAAATCAAACACAAGCATTGAAAATAGCTCAACACAACAAATGCATCAAGTGGTTTTCCCGAATTCTAGTGCAAATGCAACTGATAATGACTTCACCAGTCTCACAATAATTAAACCCCTTCATGGCAAGCAACTTTAGTACATTTTTGGGGAACGTTACTTTAAAAAGTAACTGTTATGCCCAGCCAGTGAGAGCTGGCTTACATAGACTTTGAGTATGGACTCATTCATTCAGTTGTCTAGTTTTCCTAGTTGTTTATTCATATTTGTCTCTTTATATCCTGTGGGGTTAACCACGCGTCTTCCTGGCCAGGGCTGCTGGGAGTTGAAGTAGGGACTGAAAAAGAGTAGAAGGTTGTAACTGGGAATTACTAACAGCTGGCCCTCTTTAGTGTGATCAGTTCCCTGAGTAATAATACTTACGCCTACACAACACAAACTGATATACTCCTCAACACTTCTGGTTGTAGCTCTTGGAAATCCTCAAAACATTGTGTAAACTGGGTATTAACTATACGCCTGATACGCTCAGGGGAGCGGCATAAATAAAGTACAGCATCACAAAGATGGCGTGACTTACGAGGCGGGGAGGGGTTGGGTAAACCTCCAATAATGTACCATACAATAATCATTGGACAAAAGTATAGATTTATTAACCTTAGTTAAAGTTTTTGATTAAGAAAGAATTATTACTTACAGAAACAACCTGGGAGCAATTTGGGTTAACTGTCTTGCTCAAAAGAAGAATGGTAGAGGATTCACCTTGCTAAGGTGTGTGTGTGTTGGGGGGGGGGTTGAAACAGGGTCCCAATTATGGGCCCTAAAAAACTAGGCCACCTTGGAGAATACATTGAGCAGGCCTGAAACAGAAATATTGGCCCTCATTTATCAAACATGCATAGAAACCAGTGTAGATCTGAGCGCAGAAATCATCTTACGACGAGACTCACATGTGATTTACAAAACATTCATACCACTCCAATTCCAGCGTACAAATGAACGGGTGTTGATAAATCAGACAGTTGAATTCAATTATAATTTAAATATCACGCCCACATATATGCACAGATTAGAGGCCTCGCCCTTAGAATTTACGACATGGATAAGCATAATCCGGCAATGAAAATTAATTTCTCTGAAATAAAAAGAGACGCTCAGGCCTCAGGTGCAGGCCAATCCCTTGGTTTTATTTGGAAGCTTAAAATCAGGCATCGATTGTTCATGTAAAATGCGGTGTTGAGGTTACTGCTACACTCATTGAAAGCGATTAATGAGAACCTGAAGTGCATTTTAAAATAAATGAAATATTTTCACTGAACATTTCACGTTGCATTTTTTAAGGTGCTTTCTAACCCAAGATAGCACTTATTATATTAAAAGCGCAGAATAAGATCCTGTCTCCTTCATAGAGGCCCCAATGGTGGCAGGCCACTGATCTTCATTGAATGGCACCGTTCTTTAGGGCAATATCGTGGAGAACCCCGCATGCCATAATTATGTTGCAGGCCTGCTCTGGGGTGTATAGTCCCCCCCCACCCCACTTACCCAAGACAGAGCCACCTGCCATTGAGCAAACCTATACATCACTCCATTGTGGTTCGTGTGCGTGTGTGCGCACAGTTGAACCTGTGCTCCTGCTTGTTTGGGGATTGGCAAGCGGTGTTAGGTACTCAGTCAGGGCATAACCTTTGTCACCAAGAGGAATCACATCCAACCGTTTCACCAAAGAAGTATGTAGGGCGTAACTCGCCGAAGAGATGACTCCAGCCATGCAGTGTGCCCTCTTGTAGCCTTGTTCCAACGCTGCAGTTTAAAGAGTTGCACGTACCACCCAGCAACCGGGCTACCATATTCAGAACAACCATCCTGGCATCACATATGATCTGAACGTTGATTGAATTACAGCTTTTGCGATTGATAAATGTGTAATCATTCATGGATGGTGGCTACAGACGCAGTACAATAACTTGCCCGATTCGCCCCAATTGGAAACCCAGCAATCTCATAAAATTGTCTTTTAATCATAGTTTGAATATACCAGAAAGGGACTTCATAGCCGTCAAAACTGATGGCATACTTCAACTATTGTTGGCTATGATATACCAGACCTGTCGCTGATCTCCCGCTGAAAGGTCTCAATGTAGAGTGCGCGCATTAAGGTCATCCAGATCTGCCATCGCTTCGACTACAGGACTGCCATATATATATATATATATTTTGATTGAAATTGTTGTTTGCCTAATTTCAGCCCTCATATTCTAGGCCACCCCGAAGTGAAAGGATAAAAATAAACCACAATGTGCTGTATACAATTAATTCGTAAATCTGAAATGTAATTTGCAATATGGGGTAGTTGCGATGCAGACACATTCATCAGTCATTGCTGGTTCAACAACTCACTGAACCGGGTGGTTATATTATACCATGAACACCGCTAGTCAGACTAGAGAATTTGCGTACACTAGGTCAGACCAGACACAGCCTACGATCACGTTCAAATTAATAAATCCCTTGCTTTGCGTAGGAATGTTTTAGGTCGTACGTTTCATAAACGAGGGCCACTGAGTATAAATGGTGCAGTTTAGATCTGTTATAAACATTATGAACGTGTGTTTATTTCTACAAATTCACATGTTCTGATTCTGAGTGCATGTTACTTGAATCCTTGCACACCTGTAAAGGAACAACCATAATATGCATCTCGTTGCATAATAGCATATTTTCTTACCAAATAATTTGATTATGCGCAACAGCATAGGACTAAGTTGGATATTTTTGCAAATGTTTTTACTATTGGGGGGGACCACATTACCTTTATTCTAACATTGGGGGGGACATGTCCACCCTGTTTCTTTGCCCATTATTGTGAGTTCTTGGTGTGGCGTCGCTGATGGTGCAGAGGAAACACTAAGTTGTCTGTCTAAATATAGCCTGGACGACACATGGCTCAAAGTCCTACTGACTTAAGGATATGGAATGGAAACTTTGATGTTGTCAACAAGAAGCATTGATATTGACGGGTAGATGTCCTCGTTGTCTACTGCTGGTTGGATATCTAAATTTTGAATGAAACAAATGATGCTCTATGATTTACTAAAGCACTGCCCTTCAAAAAAGAACACTTGCTCACATTGACTTGGTTTTTACAGTAGTAGCATCAACTATGTTAAGGTGCAGGACAACCACAAGGCAACACTCACATTGACTTGGTTTTTACAGTAGTAGCATCGACTACGTTAAGGTGCAGGACAACCACAAGGCAACACTCACATTGACTTGGTTTTTACAGTAGTAGCATCGACTACGTTAAGGTGCAGGACAACCACAAGGCAACACTCACATGGACTTGGTTTTTACAGTAGTAGCATCAACTACGTTAAGGTGCAGGACAACCACAAGGCAACACTCACATTGACTTGGTTTTTACAGTAGTAGCATCAACTACGTTAAGGTGCAGGACAACCACAAGGCAACACTCACATTGACTTGGTTTTTACAGTAGTAGCATCGACTACGTTAAGGTGCAGGACAACCACAAGGCAACACTCACGTGGACTTGGTTTTTACAGTAATAGCATCGACTACGTTAAGGTGCAGGACAACCACAAGGCAACACTCACATGAACTTGGTTTTTTACAGTAGTAGCATCGACTACGTTAAGGTGCAGGACAAACACAAGGCAACACTCAGGCGATGGAGAGCATCATGTAAATGATGAGCAGGAACAAATTCAAAAAGATACGTCTCTCGTGTGGGCATGGGGAATTGCTTATGCAAATAGTGAATGAATAAGACACAATCAGAACCCAGGTACATTTTCTGAACTTATCGTAATTTAGAATAGGCTCCTGTCCAGACCAGTTGGTCTCTGTGCTGCTCTTGTGAAGTCAAGTGGATGACGTCCGCCAAGCTAGTTTAAACCGGCTTTGATTCTATGTGAGAATATGCCCCAGAAGTTTAAAAAATACAACAAAGACTTGTGAAAAACTAGCCCAAAGTTTCTCATATAATTCCAGGATTAAATACTCTGAAAATGTTGCCCTTAAGTTCACAGCCTGGGTCAACTCAAAAACAATTGTGGTAACTCTTTAGCAACACCAGCACTTGAACATTCTCATCTCAGTTTCACCTGGTAAACGAGTAACTAGGGATATTATAAGAGATGCATCATTCTTCTCTAGGGAAATGATGTGTGCAGAGATGACAGCTTCAAAGGTTATTTGTTAAAAGTGTCTGTTTTTGACCTGTTCCCTGCAGTCATAATTATGAACAAACGTTCATGCACACACACACATACACACACACACACACTGTCAGAAGGTTCACCACAGGTTCATACTGGAACAGGGGAGACTTTTTAATCAATGCTGCTTTAGAAAAAAAAGACTACGTTCATTAAAAAAGGTTAATACATGTTCATTCACTTTATCACTAGTGAACCCAAACAATAATATTAATGAAGTACTACAATTCCCTTGCCACATACTTTACATTTCATGGTGGTTGGTTCAAATACAGAAGGTTCAACTTAAAGGCAGACACTATTAAGTGAGGTGCCTATGTGGTTATTTAGCTTGCTGCCTATATTTGAGGGTGTTTACTCTATAATGTATGTATATTTCAAAGACTGGAATCTGAAGTGGAGTCTCGTGAAAACTGCAGATAATTATTATTGTAGCGTAATAGGGATCAGTCAGGTCTTTCTCTGAATAGTTCTACCATCAGTATTATCTGTACGAGCATGAAGACGATTTGTCAATCCAAGAAACATCCTGCAACAGTAAACAGAATGTCTATTCTCTTATCTTCCTTCCCAGTGTTTAAACCTTTTCATACTGCACCTTGGAGAGGCAGCACAGCTCTGGAGATTAAGTCAACATGCATCACCAATGATGCTATGTCATCTATGTAGTGCACAAATTTGGACCATGGATATTGTGGGCTTTAGTCACACTGGTCAGAAGTAGTGCACTACTTAGGAGAGATGGTGTGATTTGGGACATACGGCAGAGGATCAGGATTCCCCATTGGCAAAGTAACTGCTTTACTGAAGATATTAAAGACAGTGTTAACATATAAGCAGCATCTATCTTAAACTCATCTAAGCCTTCTTAGATTGTTGACCCTATCAAACAACAGAGACAGGGTTCTCTGGAAGATTTTCTCCCCAGTGGGAAGGACGTTCCAACAATTTTTTGGGGAAATTGTTTCGTTTTCCTGTCTTCTTTATTGTGGGAACTAGGGGTGCTGAGGGTGCTGCAGCACCCCCTGCTGACAGCACGAGAATTTAAAATGAAATGACTTCAAATAAAGTTTTTGTTTTCAAGCTGTTTAACGTTACTTGGATCAGAAAATGAGCGAGATGTTGTTGATGATGCTAGCAGCAGGACTATCTCTATGTGCCCCACAAACACTAAGCCCCCCCCCCCCTGATAAAATATGTTCCCGCGGCTATGCAGGCAAGTTGACTAAGAACCAATTCTAATTTGCATCCACTACCTGTGAGTAATCACTGTACCTTCTGTTCATGGACAGAGCAACAAATATTTCAGCTTGGCGGTTTGTGGATTGAACCTTATGAACAGTAGTCAGATGCCTTAACCACTAGGCCACCTTGCCAGCCATTTCTTTTGTCTTTTACTTAGTGTTGACTTTCAGATTCTTGCCACAAACGGTGTGTCTTTCCCAGGATTACATGGCTGTAAAACTGAATGGAGATTGAGATTATGGGAGGATTTGAACAATATAACAGAATTTAACATAATTAGAAAGCCTTTGACATGACGTATTATCACAGGATAAGATTATCTTTAATCTAAATGTTCTACAGTGTTCTCTGACTCAGTGTACTGCTTTACCAGTCTGCCTGAACCCCAACCTGATGGAAAACACTTGTTGGTTGTGTTTTGGGATGGGGTAAATGTTCACATCAATCTTGTTGTTGAAATGACTCCCAGGGTCGGCACTGTGCTTCGCAACACAACAGCTTCCAAATGTCAGCCAGGACTCTCTGTACTGTAGCCATAACAGCACATTTTGATGAAACCAAAAAGGTTACTTACAAATACCACCTAATGTCTCACAGAGCTGCTGGACTAGAGTACATCCAAAATAGGATTACTGAAGCTTGAATGCCTGGGTTCAATGTGTCTTACCATAATGTTACAAGCTCCATCTGCCTCACGCTTCACACCACGACGTCCTTTCACAGTTAGAGGACATCATGGTGAGGAATGTCTGGTAATGCATCCCCACAGAAAGCTTCTAAGCCCTGTAGAGTTATTGGACTACAGTATTTTCAGCCAGAGATTGTAAGGTAAGAGACAATACACAGTATTACTGTATATAAAGACGTTCATGCAATATAAATGGAACACATGTTTTTTCTCCCTGTCTGGATTAATGAATTAATTATAATTAATAATTTTGGCCCTAAAAATATACAGCATTTCTCTCACAGAATTAATCTATGAAACCAAGACAGTGCCTTCATAACTTTACAATTATTAAAGAGTAAAGCAGCATTGACACACCTAATGCACTAGAACGCTAAATGTTGTGTGCCCAGCCAACAGGGGGTGTCCATTGGAGAGAAGTGTGACAATCTGGGGATGTCCTAATGGCTCTGTTCTTTTTTCACTGTAAAAACTATGAGTTGTGGTCAAAGGTAGTGCACTTTAACATGGATATTGCGCCATTTGGAACACTGTCCTGAGTCAAAGCCAAGCTGGTTGTGGTGTTCCGCTTCTTTTGGATGAAAAGTAATGTAAGATGATAAAATAATGAATGAGAATTTCTTACAGCTTGCATATTTACCTATACAGCTCATTACACTAGGTCAAAAGTACCGAACATGCTTAAACAGTATACAAACATGATATAGAGTTGTTATCAAAAGTAATAAATCAAGGAAATTGTAATTGCCCCTTTTTGGAAAACAACCAAATACGTCATATACAATGACACTGTGACCTTCAGCACTCACTGGATCGGATCGCAGCCGAGTGTGAAGGGGCTGGGATGAGGATCAGCACCTCTAAATCTGAGGCCATGGTTCTCAGCAGGAAACCGATGGAGTGCCTACTCCAGGTAGGGAATGAGTCCTTACCCCAAGTGAAGGAGTTCAAATACTTTGGGGTCTTGTTCGCGAGTGAGGGAACAATGGAGTGGGAGATTGGTCGGAGAATCGGCGCAGCGGGGGCGGTATTACACTCATTATATTGCACCGTTGTGACGAAAAGAAAGCTGAGCCAGAAGGCAAAGCTCTCAATCTACTGGGCAGTTTCTGTTCCTACCCTCACCTGTGGTCATGAAGGCTGGGTCATGACCGAAAGAACGAGATCCAGGGTACAAGCGTCCGAAATGGGTTTCCTCAGGAGGGTGGCGGGCGTCTCCCTTAGAGATAGGGTGAGAAGCTCAGTCATCTGTGAGGATCTCAGAGTAGAGCCACTGCTCCTTTGCGTCGAAAGGAGCCAGTTCAGGCAGTTTGGGCATCTGGTAAGGATGCCCCCTGGGCGCCTCCCTAGGGAGGTGTTCCAGGCACATCCCGCTGGGAGGAGGCCTCGGGGAAGACCCAGGACTAGGTGGCGGGATATATCTCCAACCTGGCCTGGGAACGCCTCGGTATCCCCCCAGTCTTTAATGTTAATGTGGTTAATGTGGCTCGTGAAAAGGACGTTTGGGGTCCCCTGCTGGAGCTGCTGCCCCCGCGACCCAATCCCGGATAGGCGAACGAAAATGGTTGGATGGATGGATGGACAATGATAAATTATAATCCGAGCCTTAGATATTGAATACAACAAAAAGTCAGAGATTGCTTGAGCACAAATATTCCTTGGTCTACAGCTTTCCCATTTATGCGCTACTCTCTTGACACTAGAGTAAATACTAGAGACAAACTACTGGACCATGCGCTTCTAGTCTCCTATTCTGAGCTACTGCTACTTCCAAGCTTCAACAGATTGCACTTGACAATCTCATTTTGAAGGGCATCTGGAATTGATCAGGTAGGGAACCACAACTCTCATATGTTCACGCACGGTCACCTCAGAACTGTAAGCAGTGACAGCTAATTGTCTGGCCCGCTGTACCATCACCTCAAACACTTCAAGGACTCTTTCAGGAATGAGGCAACCTGGGAAATAAAGGGGAATTATGATAGATGACACCTCAAAATATTGTGTAATTACTTTTTGAACCTGCGCCCCTGACCTGAAGTAAGAGCTTTCAAAATCACCAGGTCACATTTATAGACTAGAGATGGAGTGTTTATGGTGTTTACTTCCCTCGACCTTAACTGACCAGGTGTGTAATCACCTCATAACGAAAGCAGCCTCCATACACTGTAATTCTAAATCATGAATTTCATTAGAACTGTTGCTTCGGCCAAAGCCTTCGTCATAGCTTTTGACATAGAATACTTTTTGTTCGATGAAGCTGTTGTTAAGTTACAAAGATGTCCCCTAGTGCAAATAATAGTAACTATGCTTGTGCGGCTTTGAAGTCCTAGGCAGTGTATCGGCGTGTAATGACGATTTTATAACAGCTTCTTCTTTGATGGAAGAAATAGAACATTAATGGATTTTTGTGTGCAGAGGGGTGTGGTGTCCTCAGCTGACCCCAGGGTGTCAAACTGAGCAGGTTAAAGTGCAATCTACTCTCACCTCATTCAATTTTTCTTCCTGGCTTGCTCTGGTAATACACCCAAAGACACGCACACACACACGCACACACACGCAGAAACAAGCTTTCATCTTAAGGAGAGGCCAAGCCAGGTGAACCCACATTCATATTTCATATATCTACCACCTAGCTCGAAGAGTGGACACATAAACCCATTTATCTTCCACTACTTGCAAGTGTTAGACTTTGTTAGTATATGAGAGTTAAAAGGTGGGGTGGGCATGTTGTTTTATGTAAAGAATATAAAAAATGTAATGTACCAGACAACATTAATTAGGTCCTGTTTTTTTAAAGCAAGCGATGCATAATGATTTCAATAATTACTGCTTAATTTACTTAATTTAATTTACTGCTGACAGGCACCACTTAGTTACAAAAATTGAACAGGGAAAAGATGAGAAAGTTTTGTCCAAATATGTGTAAATGTTCACAAGGTCTTCATGGGTTAATTCTGAACGTATATTCTCATAGATATCCTTGAGTCTTTAAGAGCTTAAAGCCAAACTGATGTTCAAATCAATCAGGTCAGGGCTTCTAAATAGACCCAGTGTTGTAATCTTGCGCTTGTTGGGAAATACGTGGGTGGAGCATATCGACAGATTCCATTCACCAGTGGAATCATGTCTAGAATCATGTCTGCATTCAATTAATCTGGGTAATTAACATCTTCAACACACATAAAGTTCAGTTTGCATTCTCATGGGGATTTTCTTCCATGAGTGCCGTTTTATAACATAGGCCTTAAGTCATTTCAGTAACATTGTGTGCGTAGCCATATGATAAGTATCTCAAGTTGTAGTACCCAGAAATATCCTTAACAACAGTGATTGATTATTCTGTTCCATATCTAAAATGAATATATGGATGTTCGGGAAGAAACTGCAATATTCTGAGGAGATGAGGAGGCATGTAATCGATGCAATGATCCATTTGAATTTGTCCCTGCTGGAAGTGAGAGATTGGGGCTATTTGTTTCTGTCCAAAATGGTACGCTGTTCTATATGCAACTCCATAGAGGCTGGTCAGTATTTTACTATATCAAGAGTAGGGTTCCATTTGGGACACATGTTTCAAAGGGAGAAACAACAGTAGGGTGTGAACGTGTGAAGCGCTGGTACAGAGATCGGTCAATAAACACCCAGAGAGTTTAACACCTGTGAGTCTCTGCAGTCCTTCGGAAGAAACCGGTGGCAATGTCACAGAATCATGCATGAACACACTCCAACACACAATAACACCTGAACAAAAATGCCGGCATACACACAGCTTTGTACCCACATGTCACAGGTGTGACTTACTGCATGTTTATTTTTAATCATTGCATGTTTTATTATAAGTAGTACAAGGACATACTTGTCTTAAAGTGGGTGAGAATGTCAGCTGTGACTCATTGCATGTTAAGAGAGAATGGAACTGGATTGGTTAATTAGATGGTCATGATGTTGACAGTTGTATTTCAACCACTTTGTTTTTGTGTTCGGGTGTCTGCCCACAGGAAGTGCTGCGGTCTGGAGGTATGGTGGATCAGATATGTTTTTGTGTTCTGGTGTCTGCCCACAGGAAGTGCTGCGGTCTGGAGGTATGGTGGATCAGATATGTTTTTGTGTTCGGGTGTCTGCCCACAGGAAGTACTGCGGTCTGGAGGTATGGTGGATCAGATATGTTTTTGTGTTCTGGTGTCTGCCCACAGGAAGTACTGCGGTCTGGAGGTATGGTGGATCAGATATGTTTTTGTGTTCGGGTGTCTGCCCACAGGAAGTACTGCGGTCTGGAGGTATGGTGGATCAGATATGTTTTTGTGTTCGGGTGTCTGCCCACAGGAAGTACTGCGGTCTGGAGGTATGGTGGATCAGATATGTTTTTGTGTTCGGGTG